>JNEY01000702.1:36657-63670 GCA_020875895.1 Aphelenchus avenae
TTTCAGTAACGGTTTTTTTCAGTAACGGCTTTTTTCAGTAACGGTTTATTTCAGTAACGGTTTATTTCAGTAACGACTTTTTTCAGTAACGGTTCATTTCAGTAACTTTTTTTTTGGAAACCGTTTTGTCCGCTAACTACTATTATTTTGCAGAAACGGTTCTTTCTGTAATAGTTACTTTTGTAAATGCTGTTTACTTTGACGGATTTTGCTTTTAACGGTTGAAACGATTAAGTGTCCTCTTGATATCAGTCGTTTCGCGACATATTCGTGGTACATTTATTCGTGAAGTAAGCCGAAAAACGAATGGTTCGACAGTAACCTTAAAACTGCTTCTAGGACAAATGAGGGAAACCGCCGCAATCAATTTTTGAAATCCACCCTTCGGGGTGGGCATGTGATGTTTTCCGGGGTCCACTTGTGCACTCTTCAGGACGGGGTTCCAAAAAGGGGAGAATTGCTATAGCAGCCGCGGCCACTTGTGCACCCTTGAGCAGACTTATGTCGAATGTGCATCCTTTTTAGGGCGTAATCGACAAACGGAGCGTAAAAAGGAAAATCAAAAAAGCCGTTTTGGACAATAATACTGGACAAAACCCAATTACTGAAAAGCCGTTACTGAAATAAACCGTTACTGAAAAAACCGTTACTGAAAAAAGCCGTTACTGAAAAAAACCGTTACTGAAAACAGTTACTGAAAAAAACCGTTACTGAAAAAAACCGTTACTGAAAAAAACCGTTACTGAAAAAAGCCGTTACTGAAAAAAAGTTACTGAATAAATGGTAACCGTCCTTGTGAGATGTCCGAACGGTGAGGCCTTTTTTCAATGTGGGGCGATAGCGAAATTTATCTTCTCATAATCCCTTTGACAAGCCAAACTCTTTCTAGCGGGTATGCTGTGGCTATGCTTCCGTGAATCAGATAAAGTAACATCGGGAATCAGCGCTTTTCTCGCGACATGCGTTTTCTGGTAGCGTGCGGGGAACCACAGACGAGCGGTCGGCCCCGTGCTGCGCACAACATGCGTTTCCTTCGTTAGCAATTTGCGTGGATAAATGAGCGTCGTATTGCTTGCTGCGGTATGACTCCATTGGCGTTATCTCAAAAGGTGATTTTAGAGCATTTTTACTTAAAATAGCCCGCCAACGCGATTTTTACTCTTATTTCACAAAATTAATCGGAAATTTGAGCAAAAAGTGACAAAATATCGCAATTTTCCGAAACAGAAAAATTTGCCTTGGTCCCCCCTTCACCTCGTTTGCGCAACGCAGCAACAACCCTTTGCGCAGAACGGTCTTTTTCACTTCGGTTCAGCTCCCCGCGAAAGCTCCCCAGCTCCGGGCACTTCGGAAGAGCGAAAAGAGTGGTTTAATGCTCTCGAAGGTAGCAGTGAGGTAAAAAGCAGATTGTTAAAGCGCCGTTTACCAGGGCTGGGGACTTTCAAAAATAAAACCGAATCCGAATCCGAATCCGAAGCATCCCCCAAGATCAAAACCGAATCCGAATCGAATCCGAAGCACAAACCACCGAATTTCCGAATCCGAATCCGAAGTAGCAAGTTTTAATTATGATCAAAACCAAGGTGCAAAACTACAACACATTCACGCCCACAACACACATACACTAGATATAAATGCCCGCCGCTAGGCGCCGACCGATGAATTTTTCATTATATTTGTCAAATTTTCCGCTAAAAGTTCGTTGGTACCGCCTGCGGCGGGCCAGATTTTGCATGTTGCGGGCGGGCCGAAAAGATTCGGAAATTCGGTCCAATTTTGGCAAACCGAATCCGAATCCGAATCGAAGCGAAAACCACCGAATTTCCGAATCCGAATCCGAATCCCCAGCCCTGCCGTGTACTCCCTTTTGTGTGCTGATGGGTATTGCGCAATGCGCCCTCTCTGGGCGTCCGTCGCAGCGGTGAAAAGGCCCTGATGCCTCGGATGTGGCGCACCAAAAATTACCTAAACCTCATGGCGATCAAACACTTTTAAAAGGTGCCTCCATAGATAGGTTCAATGGCTCTCGAAAACATGAAAACGCCGAGGGGCAAATGGGCTCGCCGTGGGAGAAAGAAACTTTTTTTCTGGTGGCGCCTAGCGGCAGCCCATTTTGCCTAGCGCTTGAGTCGCGAGATTACCGGCGCAGCCCTCCGTGATGTTTGCCCGAGTGGAGCCTAGGTCTCCCTCTCTCCCTCGTGGTGATCGTGTTGAGGCTCGCTTGGGTCAGTTAGGCATTGAATCCGACAGAGCTCATAATTGACAAGGAATACTTTAAAAGCAGAACTTTGCACATTGGACGGGTGTCCCACTAAAGCGGCCATTGACGCGTGGTTTTTATGTCTGCCCGCTTGTGGTTCGCGAGGAGACGTCACTAATTAAAACTTGCATAGTTAAGGCTTCGGCCGGCGCATAATTATTTGCATGTGCTGCTTTTTTTGCTACCAATCGCACGTCTCTCATGGAATCCGTCAGGTCCACTCTTGGCCACTTTTCCTATACAGACTTGTTGCAGTTCCAGTTGCGGTTCCAATGCGGACAAGCCCCTTGTCATCGGGGTAGGCGCAGCGGCTCTTTGTTGTATTCGGACAATTGTTGATCGTCTATATCGGACTGACCCGCGCTCGCTGAAGCTGGAGCACCGCCAGCTGACCGGCGATCACGCACGTGGAGGTGCCTCTCTCCAAGGGACAAAGTTCACTGAGCTGCTGGCTCGAGCGCCGGCGTGTCAGCTTCACAGCGGAAGCAGCGGGAAAACGTTGATCTTTTCCTAAAGGCAGCTTTTAAAATGATGTCTCAAAATGAGACCGATTCCTGCTTGCAGCATCCTCCTGCAAGTGTCGTAGGTATTCCGCATGCAAAACCAGGGCTTGATAAAGCCAAAACGAAGTCCACTTGCACTTGCCGGCGCTCGGCGCTTGCGAAATGTGATTGCATAGACTTCCCCAGCCTTTGCAGTAACAATGTGAAACACCAAAACCAACGCTCATTGCTTGTTGGCGCTAACTGCTTGACCCATCTGTTGTATTCAGGATGGTCTTCCAAACTACCTAATTGTTTCTTGCTTTGACTGCTTGTGCCAGGCAGTTTTGTTTTTGGAGTGTGACTTACGGTGGCCAGGCGGTGGCAATCAGTATTTTCGCTTCGCGTTTCCGAGAGTGTGCACGAATGAGCTGTGTAAACACTCAGATTTAGCCTGCGCAAGCCAGAAAATTTGACGTTGCGCCAGGTGCCCGCTTATGCTACCACGCGAAGCTTCGCCATGCGCCGATGAAGATTTAAATTTCTTTTTCTGACTCCATCTTCGCCCTCCAGTACAGCGTTAAATTTACTGTAACTCTTCTCAGCAAAGACTTCTCCGTCAAAGTTACTGTAACTCCTCTTCGCAATGAATACTCCGTCAAATTTACTGTCAGTCTTTTCCGCAACGAGTTCATTATCAAACCTACTTACTGAATCTCCTCTCCGCATGGTGCGTTTCAAAAGTGCCAGGTGCGTCGCTTCTTGAAGTGCTTAGGTGCGTTGGTCTATAAGTGCTTAGCCGTGTGCTCCTAGAGATGACAGGCGACGTGCTCCTAGAAGTGCTAGGTGTGGAGCTCCTAGAAATACTAGATCGGTCCACCTAGAATTGCTATGCGATGTGCTTCTAGAAGTGGTACGTCCGCTGCTCGGAATTGCTAGGTGCTAATCGCCTAAAAATTACTGTAAATGATTTCCACAAAATTCCCATTTTTACTGTACTTCTCAGTCAAACTCTGGTTGCTGTAACTCCTCTACGCATGTTTTACCCACTCTTACTGTACTCCCCGGTCAAAATCAATTGTCCGCTACAGTATTTGCTGTACCTCTTCGATACTATCCACAGTAAATTTTGGCGTCGTAGTTCTCCGGCAACACGCTTTTACAAGGGGTAGTATGGAATGGGTGACACCTCTCTTATGACCACTGGCCAGGCGGCGCATTTGGTTGTATGTAGCTGGAGCTTAGTCTCGTGTGTTCGTCGGACTCGGTCATTTGTCGCGTGATTAGTGCGCTTTTGTTAGACAACGTTCAAGGCAAAGGCGGTGGCGGTAAAGTAGACAATAAGCAAGATGCTATGCTACCAAATCGCTGCGCTGCGCTATGAGTAAAACGAGTGAGGTCACAAGTATTTTTCGTGGAATGTGTTGGGCAAAAAAACACGTTTCCCATCTTTCAAACGCCCGAAGTTTTGCTCCTACCGCAGGTCAATACTACTGCAAAGCCCCATTCTTACGCCCGCTGCCTGCTATGGCAAAAATGTTTTGGTTGCCATCTTGGGAACCCTGATTTTTGAACGTTCACGACGACCAGAAATGCAAGATTATTGAATTTGGCATTATTTTTGGGTTTCTTTGCGCATTCAGTTAAATTGTGACGGCCCCCACGTGTTCGGACACATCGGTAGACACAGCTGAAGATTGGGTGTACCCTGACCCCGTGTGTAAGTTCTTGTTCGTCGTTTTCCCACGCGTCTGTACATGGAGTGGCCGTTTCCCGCGAGGAGTGTGATGCGTGTCCATTTGACGCGCTTAAGGTACGTGGGCCAAGCACGAGACCGCCATTGACCTGGAGGAGTGAGGGGCACGCGATGCGGCTCTGCAGGACTGCGAACCTGCAAGCTGAGGACGAATGACTTTAACTTACGCAAATGGGAATATGCCTTTCCGAGCGGCGCTGAGCTTTACGCCGGGAAAATTACCTGCTCTTCCCCACTCTCTTTACAGGTGCATCGTTCTTCCATAACGTCCATGGTGAGACTGTCTTAACCATGGCTGCTCAGAGCCCGAAGTGCATTAACTTAGTGAGCGCAGTAAGTATCGATCATTTTTGAGCGTTTGGAATTTAGAAAGGGCCGTAATTAGCGAGACTTGAAGGTTCGGAAAGGTTCTGAAAGCGCTGTTACGTCTCTGCACACGTCACTCTTGGCAGCCAGTCGCAATTTGCAAGGGTTAAATCGTGTGTACCTCAACTGCTCTCAGTGTTACGTGCGCCAGGGTCGAAATGTATAGGTACTATAGACGGTAAAACACGGCTTCAGCTGAATGGCGCACAGTGAGCAGTGGAGTTGCGTCTCTCAAAGAGCGGCCGCACTGTTTGTTTGCGTGTGGTCATCCCACTGCGCTCTTCGCGCCAGCTGTCCGCTTGCGAGTGCAGGAGTGGCTGCCGAGATAATCTCCCTCTTGCAGGAACTTTGCAGTGATGAGAGGCAAGCTGAGCGCGACGCGTATGACAGTAGCCAACAGCGCATGGTGGCGCTCAATTACATTTGCGCATGCGGAAAAAATTTTAGATTGAATGGTAGCGCAAATTCGCAGTTGCGTGCTAGCAAAATGCCGCAAATCCTGGACTAATCCATTTTAGAGGGAAACGAGCTGGAATTAAGGGAAACGAAAAAAAGGTAAACGCTGCTGACGTCTCGCGTCGCACTATCCTGTCGACCTCATGCTGACCTCGTGACTGTTCATGGCACCGTCGCACGGCGCCGTTCTTATCGCTGTTTACGGCTGCCACAGGGTTAACGCGGTAGCGGTCACCGCACTGGCTTTATTTACTCCATGGTAAAAAGGGTTCCGGCCGTGCATTCCTCTAATCAGGACGTTCATTAGCTTGTAGTGTCATTCTGGACGATTCAGTCTTGCCTGGACCTGCTTTCCGGGTACGGTACGGCATGGATAACCGAATGTCAACAATGTATTTTCGGTTTAAGCTAAAAACATTTTTTCGGATGGTCTGTATGAATGCGTAACCGTGCGCTAAGTGGCGCGCGGATGCCGGTTTGTTGCTCTAAGCCCTTGCTTCACCGGTATTTCCGGTCACTTCTTTCGTAAACTTTAGCAAATACTGAGTCTTTTGAATCTTCTTTTCCGAACCTAAACACTTCGGAATACGTGTTCGAAAAAAACCAAGGAGCCCTTATAAGCGTCCAAGAGGATGCGCGTTACAGCAGTGGCAGCAATCGGACGTATTATGAACATTGCACCGTTGCAAACGCCGGTGATTTTCACTGCAAACATTGTTTTTCACGCGCACGTCTTGCAAATGTTCCATAAGATATGGCTGCATAGCAAATGTGTCGCTAACATGCAGTTCGTCATCGAAGTTCATTGCCGGAGAAATTTCCGCGTGGCGGGATTTCCGGTGAAAATTACCTACTGTACAAAATACTGTAAAGGCGTGACGCAAATGTCTACTATAAGTTTACAGTAGAAGTTCAGAAAATAATTGCATTTATTATCTACTACAATTTACAGTACTAGCGACATAAGACCGCGTTTAGGGCGGCCTAGTCCGTTTTACTGTAACTGCTACCTAGTTCACTGTAACCGGCGGGCTACTGTAGGTTCCGTTTGCTGAGCAGCTGCAGGCAGCCTGGTACAGTAAACTGTACTGTAGTAATGATGCATTTACTGTATTCAGTGGGTCAACATGCATGTCGCGCCTTAATGTTGGGGAATATCCAACGTAAGTTTAGGCAAAGTGAACAGTAAAAGCTTTTCTAATTGCCCGTTATCCGACATTCGCTTACGGGTTTGAAGTGGGTCTTCCTACTATGGTATTCCGTTTTACTGTAGGCACTGGGATGATCCATTCGAGGAAGTTTGCTTTATGGACTCGTTTGCATGGCTTCATTCCTCATTTTTTGGGCCGTGTGTCTCCTGCCGCCGAAGGGGCGTATCTACTTACTTTTCCCGCGTCCGTACGTACTCAAAGAGCATTTCTGGAAGCGCAAACGCAAAACGTGGCACAAGGCGCCAGCGAGCTATGACCTTTGCATCCAACGGCGCACCCGAGCCGCCGACCGAGGCGAGATTTCTGAGCCTGCAAGCGAGGGCAATATCAGTCATGCTAGTTTAGAGGTTCCGTAGAACATGGGCTGCGGGAATACGCCGCGGTTGATTGCAGTAGGGCCTGCTGTGTGTGTGCTCGTGGCGCGCGGAGTTTGTTTTTGTTGATAAGCCCATTAGCTATGTCCAACCTTTCTCCACTGATTTCTTCATGAACGCTGCTGGAGTGAATGTCGTCGTTGGCACCTTTTTTCTGGACTCCATTGAAGCCGTAAGATCCTGTGCGCACGCTGAAATTCCTTTTGACCTAGTGTGCGCACAGATGCAACACTTGTCGGAGGAGTTTGAGCACCTTGCGCTTCGCAACAAGCCTCTGCGTCTGGCCATTTCCCGACAAGAGGATTGGGATTAGCTTCTACGGCGCGTCTCTCTTTTTTCTTTTCCTAAGCGCACCCCTGTATACATCTCCTTTTTACGCAACGAAGCTCAAAAGCTTGTTCCCACTGGTGCTTAAAATGCTGTGAGCAATTTTTGAAACATGCGAGTTTTGAGGACGCAAGCGAAGTTGCGCGGCGTACTGTTAACATATAAGCGAGTCTGTCGACACTGGGTAAAGGTCCGAAGTACGATAGCGTTAAAAGTGTAGTGAAGAACTGCAAAGAAAATGTACGAAGGAAGCTTAGCCCATGGAAGCCTACATGCTTCCCACTGCTTGATTCGCGAAAGAGCATTCCCTTGGCTGACGGTTTGCCCGTGGTTTTCACTGACTGCGCCGATCCATTCACAACCAGCGGGTGGGGGCCTAGTGTGCCTAGAGCTGCCTGCTGAGTGTTGCCACCAAATTAACGGCTATTCTTCCCTGGTCACCCACGTGTTTGAATTATTCCTCCGTATGATCTTAATGCTCGTACGCCAGCAAAAGACACGTCTGGGCAGATTCTAGTCCCGATCATGGTCACGTGGTCCGAGTACTCAGGAAAAAGTGTTAAGCCCTGGTGGAAGATGAAGTCATGCTAGTAATTCGCTTTCTTTTACACCTCCGGAGACTCAAATCCTCTGCCCTAGCTGTCTATGCCTCTCTTAGTGGGTCTTGTGCCACCCAGTGGTGGCATCCACCGCTGCGCCCCCATGGCGGGTTCAGCGCCACCTTTCGGCATACTCCACCTGGCGGCCCTGCTGTACAAATGTATTTTGGTTCAAAATCCATGTACAGTCTTCTCAGGTGCTTCAAAGTACGAGTCCAAATACGAGCCGATCGCCGAGCTTGGCGACCGAATTCGTACCTTCCATGGGCTACTTTAACAATAGGACTGGACCCTAGTCGCTTTACAGTATTAGGCGGCTTCGACGGGAAACCACACCAGTTACGTGCCTAAATTTCTTGTAGCAAATGGCTTAGCAATCCGCTTAAGCCGAATGACGTTTCCCTTCTCCGTTCCCGATGAACGCGTGCTTGGCGCCATTGTTTCTCGCCACTTTCCATGCTCGCGCGCAACTGTCCTTACTCGAGTACAAACTTGTTTCAGGGCCAAACTCTGTGGATCCTAATGGAGAACCTAAAGGTCTACGCTGTCGCGACTAGCGAAGGCAGGCGCTACGAGGAATGGCTAAAAGGTATGAGAGAAAACTAACAGTGAAAGTCCAGTTCCATGGACGCCACGTCCCCAAAGGCTCTGTGGAGTGGCATGCATACGCTTAATGATCATTCATTTAGAAGCCGAGAAGGTGGCAATCGACTCGCTCAACGCCACGACGTTCTTTGCTCTCCCGGAGCGCATCGTCGGCGTCGGAAAGAACATGGAACCGGTAAGGATGCCCCTCCCGACTAATCCATTGACCGCCACTTTTCAGACGACCAACATCGACATAAGTGGGCTGAGGGTGCGCGAGCCTAGCGCGCTGGTCATGTTCGACTTCCTGTCGTTCAGACGCATTCTCTGGATGGTCTTCGAGTCGGGTGCCATCTACGCGATGGCCGTCCCGAGCGGAAAGGTAGGATGATTCGGACGCACACTGCGACACTGATAACTTCGCCTTTAGTGCCAGCAAGTGGTGGGCCTCCTGCCGGGACCAATCCGCGGAGGCGCATGGAGCCCGGATCTGCAACTGCTCAGCGTCGCGTCGGACGAGACGCTCTTCACGGTTCGGTGGGATTGCGAGAAAGTCCTCTGGGAGGGGCTTTTGCCTGCAGGCGCTGGCAAGGGTAAGTACTTACCTTGTCCTTGGAAGGATGAAATGAGGATGTAACGGACTAAGAGCTAAGGAATTGGAAAACCTGAGGATGTAACGCACATCCTGGAGATGTCTTTCCTGGGAAGCCCTGAACGGCGTCAACTTAAGAAAGACTGCAAGTCGTATTTCCATGAAAAGCCTTGCTGAAGTTACCCCTAGAATTCGCTGTCGGGTGGCATTCGTGGAAGTAATTGCAGTCCCGGAAATACGTGTGATTGAAATCTTTGGGCGTCATAGCTTATCAAAAATACGCTTGATATCAGTTAGTAGTCACCGCCATTTATCTTCCGCTTTAGACCAGCTGATGAAGATCGGATGGGGCTCGCGTGGGACGCAGTTCCAGGGCGCAGCCGGTCGACAGAAACGCGAGAAGGTCGACGTGAACAAGATCCCCGTACCGGCGCCGAAGTCCGACGACCGTCGAGTGATCGTCTCGTGGCGAGCGGACTCCAAGTTCTTCACTGTCAGCCATGTGGACAAGCTCCCGGCGGAGGCGCTGAGGACGGAGGGCAGTGCACCGGTTGAAGTCGACGCACGACAACTGTGTGTCTGGAATCGAGAGGACGAACTGATGTCCCGCTGTGAAGTGCTGGCCGGAATGGAACCGGTCCTTGCGATGAGGTATGCAACTAAACTTTTAAGTTAAAACTTTGTTACCAGCGTTATTAATTCGAGCAAAAATTACCAAATACTTTTCTGACACCACCTTTTCCAGACCGAGCGGGAACGTTATCGCAACGACCCGCGTGCTCGCCGGGTTCCGTTCCGTCTGGTTCTTCGAGCCCAATGGGCAGTACCGTGACGACTTCGACATTGGTCCGGCGGGCGACCTGCAAGCGGAGTCCATTTCGTGGAACTCCGACTCGTCAGTGCTCACTGTCCACATGGCGAACGTTGTCAGCAGGGAGCACCAGTGTAAGTTAGTCCTGGCAGACGCAATAAACGTGTTGTGCCTGACCAGTCTCAGGCTAAAGTAGCTCTAAAGACGGGCATTCGCCAGCCGGAACCCAAGAAACCAGCAACTGCACGCAACAGCCGTAATAAGCCATTCCCCTAGAGCTAATAGCCTATGTTTTCTCCTTTGTAAGCACTTGCGGGCAGTTCTAAAGCTTCGAAATGAGCTCTATGACAAAATGAGTCAAAACAGAGAGAACGAAATACGACGCCGTTCTGAAACTTCATTATACCGTCCTGGACCGAAACATTACATTAGGGACGTTAGTCCTCCAATACCGGGCCCTTCTAGGCATCTACAAGCCGCTAGTCCTGATAGCATCTGAAAGCCGCTAGTGGTGATAACCTGACATTTGTCACGGAGGCTTATAACACCTACCGTATTTTTTCGATTAGAGCCCCATCTTGAATAGAGCCCCACCTCGAATAAAGCACCCTCTCCACCCCTTGCATAAAATACAGCCCCACCCTTAAATAGAGCCCCACCTCGAATAGAGCCCCCCCCCTCTGACTGACCTTACGAACAATAGAGCCCCTGGGGCTCTATTTGAAAAAATACGGTATGTAAGTAATCATTGGCATCCGTCCCGCATTATGCCCGTACTGCCGTACTATCGGTATGTTAGGTACAGTATGGTACGGGTAGGTCAGTACGGTACGGCAGAACGGTAGGCTTCAGTTTTCTGGTATCTAATCGCGAGTGCGGGCCGTACTGGAGCCGTACCCTGCCGTATATAACTCGTAATGTACCGTATTTGCCGTACTATCGGTACGGCAGTATGGTACGGAAGAGCCCGTACGGTAAGGCAGCAAAGTACAGTACGGCTGCCCGTTGCCGATCTTTGCACCTATGGCTTGTGCCCTCATGGGCCGTATGCCTGTGCTCTTCGCTAAGGTTTAGCGGTACAGAGGTGATATATCGATATTTTTCTGTTTGCAGATTTCACATTCCACCTTTTAGTGCAATTCTGGACCGCCGCAAACGACCGCTGGTCGCTAAAGTTGCAGCTGAACTCCACCGAGCCGATCGTGTATGCCGCTTGGGATCCGGAGAACGCACAGCGCTTTCATCTCCTCAAAGCGAATGGTCGCTACGAGCGCGTCGAGCTCGAGCGGACCTACAACTGCACGGGCACGATCGCGGTCTCTGCAAGAGGAAGTAAGCGCGTTCTCGTACTGACCCCTCTGAGAGGTTTGTTTTCAGAAAAGCTGCGCGTGACGGACCTCATAGCTGAGGCGGAGGGGATGTTGAGCCACTACGAACTGAAGTTGCCTTCCACCGTCGTGGGACTGTGCCAGTCGGCCTCGGCCCTAGCGGTCTTGATGTCCGATGGAGCGTTAACGAATTGTAAGTCGAATTTATACGGTCATAAGACCATAGTTTTCACCCCATTCCTTCAGACATTCTCGAGAGCCGCCGCTACGTCGCTACGAAGACGCTCAACCTGGCTCGCCAGCTAGGCGGTCGAGTCCTCTACGGCCTTCAGTGGAAGACGGGCAACGTCCTAAGCGCTCGACGAACGTCGGACAGCTTCGAGATCGTCGAAATCGGCTTGGAACAAGGGAAAATGTAAAGCTGCATTTCCGATAAGTGTTCCAATTTTATGCTTTAGCGACGTAGTCTTCACGTCGTCCACGCCGCTTGCATGGCACGCATACTCCAGCAGACACGGCTGGTACATTTGCGAGTTCGAGGACGGAAAATTCGCGCAAGTAGACGGGCCTGCGAAGTCCAGTCCGCTATTGCTGGACGGCCAACAAGTGGACTTCAGGGCCGTCAGCTGCCATCAATGCCAGCTGATCGATTGGCGGGTAAGCTTCTTGCTCGTTCTCATTCCCTACGATCCACTAGAGCTTGCGTAACGATTCAGTTAGAAATAGCATAAAAACTCTAGAAAGCCAAGTAGACTAGACTTAGTGAATGTGCCATTCTGGCGGGGTACGCGGTGTCAGCACAGCACGGGTAGCACTTGCTGACTGACCTGCTGGTAGCCTTCATAGCGCTGAATGCTGTTTTAATGCGCTCGCTACGTCTTATTTTCAGGACGCCATCGTCGGTCTCAGTCGCGACCATCAGTTGATCGTCAACGGCAACGTGGTTCACTCCGCGGTCGGAAGCTACAGGATCGCTGGGACCTTCCTGCTGACCGTCACGCTCACGGGCACGCTCTTCGCTATTCCGTTGGCCAACTTGACGACGCTTCGAAGCGGGAACTTTCCGACCGACGGAGGTGTGTCGGACCCTAAACTTAGAGAATTTATGCCTTTATTCAGACAGAGCCGTCGAGCGGGGCGCCACACTGATCGCCCACGAGCCGCGCGGAACCCGGATCTGGCTACAGATGCCGCGAGGGAACCTCGAAATGATCCAGCCACGCGTGCTGCTCGTGCAGCAGCTGAGGCGCCTCAGTGAGCCACCGCCGCCGGCCTGCCGTCAGGAGTCTCCGGTCCGCCTTCAGCAGTCTCCGGTCCGCTGTCAGCAGTCTCAGGTCCGCCGCCAGCAGTCACCGGCACGACGTCAGCGGTCCAAGTCGTCGGTGCGCCGTCAGCAGTCACCGGCTCGCCGTCAGCAGTCACCGGCCCGCCGTCAACAGTCACCGGCGCGCCGTCAGCAGTCACTGGCCCGCCGTCCGCAGTCTCCGGCCCGCCGTCAGCAGACTCCGGCCCACCGTCAGCAGTCTCCGATCCACCGCCAGCAGTCTCAGGACCGCCGTCATCAGTCTCCGGACCGCCGCCAGCATTCTCCGGTCCGCCGTCCGCAGCCACCGGCCCGCCGTCCGCAGCCTCCGGCCCGCCGTCCGCAGTCTCCGATCCGCCGTCAGCAGTCTCCGGACCGCCGTCATCAGTCTCCGGACCGCCGTCATCAGTCTCCGGACGGCCGCCAGCAGTCTCTGGACCGCCGTCAGCAGTCTCCGGTCCGGCGCCAGCAGTCTCCGGTCCGCCGTGAGCAGTCTCCGGTCCGCCGTGAGCAGTCTGCGGACCGCCGTCAGTACTCCATCAGGGAGGGCGAAGAGATCCCGGAGGACGTGGGACAAGAGCTGTGGGACGATTTCGTGAAGGAGGCGAAGAAGGGGGGAAGACGAGACTGGATTGGGGTAAGTAGAGGCATTAGCACCACAACACTCTTTCAATGCTGTCAAACTTTCATTTACGGAAATGGAGAACAATTTGGGGGCAAATGATGCTAATGGGAGCTTAAATTGCAAACGAATCGGGAAGTCCGTTAGTGAGAATTAAAGGTAAACGAACAAATTCGCGGCTTTTTTTAAACCGTACCGGAAAATTCTTTTGGTCCCCACTTGGGTCTTTTTTACGGAACCCGAGCCAGGACATTGCACAGACGCGCAGTTGTGGGTGTATCCATGCATCTGGTCGCCAAGAGGTCCTAGAGATCATGCTTTGCACGGATGGGCAAGTGACCGTGGATGATCCGTGACGTGGCGTAAATATGTCGCGGATCACGCCTCGGCTAACGTCACCGTTTCCACCCTTCACCGTACCGGTACCACTGACGAAGAATTAACCTCTTAGTGACTACCGTACCGAACTAGCCCCCCCCCCCCTCCTCCCCCCGCATACCGTACTCCGTACCGTCTAACATCATCCCGTACCGCACTCCGTACGTACTAGCCACGCCGTACCGTACTCCGTACCGTAGACTACAGTACGGAGAGAGCTACGGACCATGCTAAGGCCGTACTACGGCCCGTATTAGAGCATTTTCAATGAGAGAATGTTGCCGTACCTTACTCCGTACTGCGCCAGTGCGGAATCCACCTGCGTCTTGGCCCTGTACCGTGGAATATGTTACGAAGTACGGTATGGTACAGAATACGGTGCGGGCGTCAAAGTACATTTTATATCCAACTAAGCATGATAGTCATTCTTCTTTATTACCTGATGACCAGATTTAGGCCGTAGACGCAATGCTCCGATCCGGACGCTACGTCTTCGTGAAGGCAAAGGACAACAAGGACGACGAGGACGTGCCGATGGAGCGCAAGGATGCGATCGAGAAGCTGCGGAACTGCATGAAGTACCGCGGCCATAAGTAGGGTCCTCCTCGTCCTTGTTGTCCTTTGCCTTCACGAAGACGTAGCGTCCGGGTCGGAGGGGGATTTGAAATCTTTTCACTTGAATTGAACACTAGATACTCGGAATTATCAAAAATCGACGCTACAACCCCCTCCGCCCCATCCAGTCTCGTAGGTCCCTCCCCCTCCTTCGTCGCATTTTCCCCCGCCCCGCCTCCAGACAGAGAACATTTAAGTGCATTCGACAAAACCGGAAAATTTCCTTTTTGTAAAACCAAGAAATCAGTCCCTTCCCCACCAGGGGGTTCGAATATTTACCCTACGCCCCGCTCGGTATGTACCCGCTTCCCTAACGCGTCCCTTCCTCGCAATCGCCGGAAGTGGAACATTTGCAGTTTGCTCTGTTTTGGCTCGCCTCATGCCCGTGAGTTCCTCGCTCTCAGGGATCGGTACTGTAAGAAATTGCAAAAATTCCCGGTTTATCTTATACTGTAACTCTATGTTCGCAATCAGTTTCCTCGAAAGCTCGTCATCAGTTTACTCGCCATACCTGAAGAAGGACGTTCGTGAGCTGGAGTCCGTTCAGCGCCGTGCTACTAAGATCATGCATAACCGGTGCTTTCCAACTAGCAAACCATTGTCGTATGTTGATCGCTGTGACCTTCTAGAACTCAAGCCGCTCCAGTACCGTCGTGTTTTCACCGATCTTTGTATTTTCAAGTCCACGCTTCTCGGTAGAAATGGTGTTAAGTGTAGTATTCTCCACCGTCGTGCTCCTCGTAATCCCTTGTATTTTCCCTGTCCACGGACAATGCTCCGTAGCAACGCCTTCGCAGTACGCACAGCTTTATTGTATCGTGAACTACCTGCGCGTATCCGCTCCGAGCCCTTTCTATCATCGTTCAAGTTAGCCTTAAAACAATTTGACCTGTCACTTATTTCGACTTTGATTACCATTGCTGATCCGTCTGCTATTTATCATGGCCTCCTTTCGGCACGTCGCAAGGCGTAAATAAATAAAAAATGAAAATGAGTTTACTGTAACGGTGGGAAGTCGCGTGCTCGCAATCAGTTTTACTGCAATCGTGTGCTGTTGCGGAGCCAAGGAGCATATGGCGGACAAACCTGAGGAGCAGGTTGGGGAATGGGACAGGAGACGACGAGTTCTCGTTAAGGTACAGGTCAGCTCTCGATTACACATCCGGGCAACGTAAATAGTGCCTCAACTCATGACTACTCTTTGTTGGTGGAGCAGCTCAACCTTTGACTGCGCCGTGTCGTGATGACCCCATGCGTGCCGTGTACCGTGCCGTGATGCAGGGAAAACGGCACGGCGACACACCAATCTATGTGTTTCGTATTCTCTACTAAAACACATGTGTTTCAGAAGCCCTATCAAGCCAGTTGAGGAGCGCCACAACGGCGACCTCTGCGACAAGGACGTCGAGTTCAAGCTCAGCCTTCTGCAGAATCAGTTAATGAAGCAGGCCAGTGGCAAATCACCGCAACTCCCATTCCTCGAAACCTTCTGCCGCCGATGCAACTACCATTCCTCTCACCGCACAGCAGCCTCTTCTCGCCACTCACTAGCCAACAGAGCGATGCAGAGCAAGCATCGCTGCCCGCTGCGACACTTGCGTCCGCATTCGGACTACCGACGGTCAGCACTCCATCTGCGAATGCGCACTCGACAAACGTGCAAAATTTTACGCAAAACTTCTACTCCTTCAGCAGTATGTGCCGTAACACGCGCTCCTTTGGACGACTCCTCGGAAACGGCCTTGTCCGAACAACCAGAACTACTGGCAGCCAGCATGCCCATCGCTGCCGCCGATTTCTCGGTTATAGATTTTTGAATCTCACTCCGCTGTAATCACTGGTCGTTCATGTGGCTAATTTCTCTCTTTAGTCCGCAGAGATTCGCCAACCATAGCCCGAAAAGAATGCCGCTAGAAGGTGCGCATTCTGCCCAGTCCTTCCTCAATGAGCTGGAGAAGCAATTGCACATGATCCAGTCTCACACGGGCAACGATCAGCAGCTTTTCGCGTTGTTGGCTGCAGCGGCAGCTGCGGCGCAGCAAAGTGCGGGACGGCAGCAAAGGTAAGACACTTTTATCAAGCAAAAATTGAAATGTGTTTGTTTAAGGACGCCCACGAAGAGTCCCGAGGAGCGCAACGCCTGCGAAATCTGCGACAAGGAGTTCGATTCGAAGCTCAACCTCCTCCAACACCAGCTCTTACAGCACGCCGGCGGTGGCAACGCAGCGCAGCAGGACCTATTCGGCAACCTTTTGCCGCCAATGCACCTGCCATTCCTGCCACAACAAACGGTGTGCTGCAGCCACGCGGCGGACAGTTCAACGAAACGGAGCAGGCCTCGCTTGCGGCCGCAGAGCTTGCCGCGCAGTTGGGCGTAGCGAACATGGGCGCGTCTTCACCGATCAAGCAGCAGCAGCAGGCACCGCAGCAGGTAGGTGTTGTTCATGCATTCTGGACTTAACTTGCCGAGTTTCTGCAAATGCCCTACTCAAATTTCCTTTCACTCCAAGCAACCGAAGCGACAATACTCGAGAAGGAGAAGCACGGAGCACTCCACTTTCCGGTACGTATTCAACATGAGTGCTTTTTCCCCATTACCGGGGCTGCGTTTGCGTTTCCGATTTAGACGCCATTCAGTTTAGGTGCGACAAGTGCATGATAGAGATGAAGTCCCGCCAGGCACTCCGCGACCACAAGCGGGAAGGTCACGGCGTTCAGCCACTCATGACCCCTACAAGCGGTGGCGGCGGAAGCGGATCAAACAGTCAGGCGCGCACGCCGAAGTTCGCCACCTTCCCTGCGGACGGAACTCCATCGGGTGAGAACGCGTTCTTCGGAAGCGCAATTTACTTCCTTGCGAACTCGGTGGCCGCGCAGTCGCGTTCCGGCTCGCAGACCCCGCCCGAACTGGCGGCGAGTGGCGGGCTTCTCGCCAAGCCGTAAGTCCACGACCTGCCGGCTGCTGCTAGCGAGAACGAGGTACGTATTATTTGCGTTGGCGTAGCTTTTGTGTTTTGTTTCTTTGCCGCATTAATTTTCGGTATTGACGAGAACCAATTAGCATGAAAAATTGCCGCATTTAATTTCACTACCAGCAGCACAAGGTCCTTTCCCTAATTGCCATATTTCAGGAGCTAAATACGCTCGAGAACAACGAGCGCTCCACGGCCGCGCAAGTGACCATCACCTGCAACTCCTGCGCGCAGAACTTCTCCAACGAACTCCAGAAGCAGCTGCACTCACTCTAGCGTCTTGCTAGCTTGCTAGGCGCTCCGTACGGCAGTACTAGCGGGACCGCTGCCACGTCACTTGCAGCCACCACCTCGTCGGCCGCGTCGGACGGCGGTGCTACCATGTCAACCGCTACCGGTGCGGAGGAGAATGACGTCATCACGCAGCTCATGGTTGCCAAACCAAAGCCAGCGAGGTAGGTATCTTGCGCAAGCGGATTAGAAATGTTGTGATCCATTATCGACAAGCGTTTAAGACCTTCGCAAGAGTTTAGCTCGGTTCAGCGGGGCATGATATTAATCATATCCACCTTAAAACCGGTACAACGACGACTCGAGAACCGACGATTCGAGAACCGACGATTCGGGAACCGCCAGTTTCGGGGACAATTTGCGACGCTTCGGAAGGCTTAGGCCTGGGGCTGTTAGACTAGGGCTTAGGTTTAGGGAAACGGCTTATTTTTGATGCCCGAATCGGCGGTTCTCGAATCGTCTTCTCACCCGGCTTAGAACATTCGCCCGGCTTAGGAACATGCACCAGGCTTAGTAACATTAACCCGGCGTGAACGCTTAGGCTTAGGCTTAGGCTTAGTGCTGTTTGATTAGGGCTTAGGCTTAGGAAAAGGGACGTATGGTCGGTTCCCGAATTGTCGGTTCTCGAATCGTCGGTTCTCGAATCGTCGTAGAATCCGATACTACCCTGTCGGAAACTAAAATTTGCCAATTTAGCCCTCGCCTACCGGCACTCGCTACGTGCCCGGCAGCACCAACGGCGCCTCTCCGGCGGTCGCCTCGCGTCCCGCGCAGACGGAGTCTCTGGCGGTGAACCTCACGCAGCAGTGTCGCGAGATCATCTCGAAGCTGGTGCTGGTAAATCGCAAGTACGGCCTCGAGTTCACGGACGTCCACGAGACGCTGATGCGCCGCCATCCGGAGCAGGCGACGCTCATCGCGGCGATCGTCCAGGCTGCAAAAGGGGTACGCAATTGTCCAGTGGTAGTCCATAGGGAGAGCATTTGTTCAAGTGTCCAGTGTGGTCCAATATCGCTGAAGTGGTCCGAGAGTGGGACTGGTGAGGACCCAGGAGTGTCAAGCGTAAAGTCGAAGGGTGGGCCTAGGCAGTGGCCACGATTAGGCCTATGGAACTTCGATTGTGGGCCCAGTGAGGTCCCCGTGGTCGAATGACAGGTATGCGGCAGGTAATGCGAAAGTGTGGACTAGGTAGGTCCCGTGAGGTGACGGAGAGAACACGGATTACCTAGTGTAGTCCAAAAGCTGGCTAAGGACCGACTAAGGAACTAGTTATTAGATCTAATAGGTGATAAGATAGGAAGCATATTCAGGCCCAAGTGAAGCCCCAGGTAGGCTTCCCGACGGTTCCAGCCCTGGGACAGTTCCGTGCCCGTTAAACTAAAAATATTGCTTATGGCGTGTCTGAGCCAGACAGTCGAAACAACCTAAGAAAAGCGACTAAGCTCTAGAGTTATATGGACGATTTGCTCTAGAGCTAGAGCGACTAAGCTCTCGGTACAACCCTGGATTAGGGAGATCCTGGGACAGCGTAGTGAGTCCGTCCAGCATGAGCCAGCCTGCTTTCGCCTTCTTGTGCGAAACCGATGGTCGGTAATACGGAGAGTCATCTGCGTCTGGACGCAGTCCAATATCCCGTGCACAGCCTACGCTGGTCGCAGGAACGGCACACTGTACCACCCTACTCGCTCATGCCACCAGGATTCGGGCATGTAGAAACGGCCTGTTAGTGGCAGGGTTGGGCAGGTCCTGGTCCTGATACTGTCCTGGTCGCGTGGTCCTGGGGGTCTACGTCTTGGTCAAAATCATTCAGTTTTGATAGGTCCTGGTCCTGGCCTTGACCATGTCTTTCTGGAGGTCCCGCTCCTGGTCATGGTACTCGGAAAAATATGCCCAGTCATGGTTAGGGCGCAAGAAAACTAAGCTCACTGACATCACTTTCTAGGCAATCGGCGAGAACGGCACCGGAGCGCAGCAGGCGGTCGCCAGCTCCTGACTCGTCAACGACACACGTTCAGCTAACGCATGGTTCTCGTTTCCCTATCGTTCTTCTGAAGCTCTCAGTGTTCTTTCGTTTTTTTATGTTTCCTTCACCGTGCACATAACCCTTTCGCCTTGGATATCTAAGCTATTTTCAATGCGGCTACAACCATGTTACCCTTTGATACAAATAAATCGTTGTATTTGCAAACCGATGGCGCGATAATGGTCGGCTAGACAGCCGTTTAACGGTGTGCTCTGGACCATTGCGTGGATTTGTATGATCCTGGAGTAGTCTGCTTAGGAGAGCGGTAGTCGAGTTTAAGTGGTGGAGTCTGCTGGGGATGAGAACAAAGTCGGATTTGGACATTCCGTGCATTTCCTCCGCTTATGTGCCGCGGTTGTTAACGGTCCAACGAAATCCTGTAACACGAGCTAACGAGAGGTCATCGCAGTGACTACAACCGGACCAGGATCAGATATCGACAAATTGGGTATATACTCGAACAGACCTGCCCGCCGAAGGTGAAGCCAGCCAAAATTTGAGCAGCCGTTGCATTATAACCTTTAACAACTCTGTATGCGCCTGCTCTATCAAAGATTTGTTTATAGAGATAAATAATAAAGATAAAGATAAAGTCCGATCAAAAGCTAAAAAATTTTAAAAAAAATCGAAAGTGATGTTTTACGTCCGACTCGGTTTTATCTGACACCTTGGGATTCGTACCTAGGGAAAACGTTTATTATTCCGCGCTAAAACACGTCAAGAATTACAGCTAGTTCGTTCGCTACAATCTCCAGTACAACATGCACTGCCTGAAAATTGTAGCTCCATCCCTCCATTTTTGGCTCAATTTTCGCAAGGGAGTCTTGTTGTGATCACAACGTTAATACAACCTTAAAACCGTTTAATCTGAGCACGCACAAACAAGCGCAGCTGGATGCCGTTGAGTCGCCCACGCTCGCACAGTTCGCAACGCCTGCCGTCAGAATGTAGCGATTCTCTGCTTGGACGAACCGGTACGAATTGCTGAGCCCGAGGGGCCTGTCTTCGGCGAGCATCCTTGAGCGCAGAAGTTCATGTAGCAGCGGCGGAGGGTCTTGCTAAACAAGTCAATGCGCTTTAAAAGAGGGTGAAATCGATGATATTACCTGGTGGTGAACAAGCAGATGGGTGGGCTCAGGCAGGCCAGTACGATCAGCCAGGTGTTGATCGTCTGCAGGAAGGTTCCCAGAGGATTGCTGTCGATGAAGGCGACGTTCAGAACAACCAGCGTGGAGCGAAGCACCACTGCGAACTGCGACAGGAACTGCATAAGGGCGTAGACTAAAGTCAGTCCAGATTATGAGGACCGGCAAAGATCTAAGGATCTTCTGCTTAGCTACGCTAAGCGCTGTCCTAGGAATCGTCAAGCATCACCGAATGGAGGAAAAGCCTAAATACGCCGACGTCATGTCTCGAATCTTGCGGCACTATGCGGCCGAAAAATACCGCTATCAAATCGGTGTTTTTGTTCTATTGAACTGCGAACTGAGGGGCACCAACGAACCGTCCCACAAGGCCGGAACGCNTAGTGAGCATTGTTGTTACCTTGTCCTAATCCTTGTCGTTGTGGCCCATTTGGATGAATTAAAAGGTGTATCGTGACCAAAATACTGTTTTGGCACAAACGTCCACATTTTTGGCACAAAAGTCCACAGCGTTGGCACAAAAGTCCACTTTTTTGGCACAAAATGCATTTGGCATTGGCACGAAATCGCATTTTTTTGGCACAGAAGACTTTGGCACAAAATGCATTGGCACAAATGGCATTTACCAAAGACTTTTGTGCCAAAACGGAATTTTTTTTGGCACAAATAGCTTTGGCACAGTAATACTTTGGCACAAACGTCTTTGGCACAAAAGGCATTGGCACAAACGTCTTTGGCACAATAATACTTGGCACAAAAGGCATTGGCACAAAAGGTTTTGGCACAATTGACCGGGAACCCGTTCTATGAATAACTGGACATGTTCAGGTGCGGACCACGGTCTCCTAGCCGATCAAGGTCACGTTCGAGCTTCTGCCGACGCCGCAAGTGGACGAGAAGATTCAGCATCTGTGATACCGCCTCCGCTCCCCCATTCACTAACCGCTAATTACTCACCTAATTACCTATCCGTTACACTCAATTGTCTGTTCGACTGCTTTCGGTCCGTCACGTTGCCATATGCATTCGTAGGTCATCCCCGCCCTAACGTCCAGTAAAATCCCAGTTAGTGACCACCCATTCGCGTAGATACTGCTTCTTCGTCGTAGCGCTGGCCGGGTTTCTCCTAGTGGGATTCTGAGCGAGGTACTACCACCTCCATCTGCTTCGTCTCTTCACGTATCCTGGTCTCATATCACGTCCACTGTCATTTCCTCTTTGGGCATATTGTGATGAGTCGCGTGGAGCGTAAATTCGCGCAAAGCGGAGCATGCTTTAAATCAGGTTTACGCTCCTACTGCTCCTCTCCCTCTTCCTTCTCAGTGCATGTTATAACAAGCGATATCAATGCACATTTTACAGCTGCCAGCCTTCTCCTTTATCACTCCATGTGTGCTCTACTGCTCCTGCACCACTTAGAATGCTTGCGCGGATAGGTCCACATGTAATCTTGCGCTATCTCTCCTTTGCCATTTCTCTCCGAGTATCTTTAAGTATGCGAGCGGCTTCTCCTTTCCCCCACTGGACTCCTTACTAACTTTCAATTTCGTTCATTAGGTTGTTAATCTTTTAATAATAGCATATGTCTTTTTTGTGTCTTTTGACATGTGTAGAGTTCTTCGCAGTATTTGCATTCGTTTGATTCAGTTTCATTCATCCAGCTAACGTTGCATAAAGCGTTTATGTTTTTCCCACTACGCTCGCAGGTTAGAAAAGATGTGAAACATCTTTTTTGGATGTGAAACACTAGTTTGGATGACTGATTGCCCGCTTCAAAAAGCTTGAATTTTAGAATGTTCCACGTACACGACATGGGATAGTGCTTACGAGAAAACAATGATGCCAAAGGCTAAACAAGTGACATTTCGTAGGAAGTGCAACAAACACCATGTGTATTTGCGAAAGTATCTCGTAGGTGTCTTTCTTCTGTTCCAACTCTCAACCGCCTTCGGCGAGAACGCTTAGGGAAGTATGTGTATCAAACACCAGTTCCAGGTGCCGTGTTATACCCAAGCGGGTGAATCAGAAACAAAGTCACAAAGGAGCCTAGACAACGGTCATCGGACCGGCTTACTTTGGCATGCGTCCATCCAGCGGTTCGGAATGCGTGGATAGGGAACGCGGTTGCGGTAATAGTAATAACTGCTCACGGGAGGGGACGGGTGTCCGCCAGGTGTTCGCGTGACCGGTATTAAAACTTATTTTTACTCACTTTTCATGTTAAAATTTTATGCTAGACATTGCTTAGCGCACTATTTACTGTGCCCGGTGAAGTGTGTGCTTTCATGTATTTTCTGGACGCAGGTATAGGCATCGCACGTTGCCGGTTTCAGGAAATTTCCGGTATTGCTACATCACTGAATCCTTCGTTACGGCAAATCAAATAATAAGTCGTGCAATTACGAGGAACAGACAATGTAGGTATCCTTGATTTCACCGTGAAGGACATTGACTATGATGGGCGAGAACTGGATATGAAGAAGAGACTTGGCATGCCTCCAGACGTCGATGCTTGCCGACTGTGGGGCTTCAGTAGAGGGGAAGAGAGTGGATGCAGCCGTGTTCTTCGATGAGTGTCCGTGACGGGTGCGAGCCGGCACCGAAGAGAAGAGGCTCGACATCCCCGTAGACATCGGCACTTGTTTGCTGCGTTGGACAGGGGCCGAGAAGAGGCTTGGCGTCGACGAGGACGATGGCTGCTGACGGCGGCGGCCGGACGAATTCGTTAGGCCGGATGCTGCAGCGGACTTCGGTGCTAATCCGGAAGGAGGCGTCGGCGACGAGAACAAGCTGAATGCCTCCGTGTCGTGCGTCGCTTTACGACGGCGGGCGCTTCGTTTCTCCACCTTCTCCATCTGCTTCCTGGAACGGTTCAATGTTATTAAGTCAGAAGGTAGGTATGCTGCGAACACGCAACGAACGCCTTGCGGACCTAACAGGAAATGACGTAAAAACGTTACTTTATGCACTCCGCAATCAGCAGCTTGAAGAGCTCAACGCTCGTCTTCTGGACGGCCGGGATTTTCTGCACGGCAGCCGCACTCAGACGAGTAGTCATCGGCTTCAGGCAACGGGCCATAAGCTTCTTGAACGCATCCGACAACTGAAGCTGACGATCGTCCTCGATGCGCTGCAGCTGGGTCTCGGCGAAGGACTCGCTTTCGACCTTGTTCTTGTGGAAAAAGTCCTAAAAGTAGTCGTATAAACCTATCGTAGATAGCAGTAACGTTTGGAGCGTCTCGGGAGGCAGAAAGTAGTCTACAGCCATGACGCCGACCGAGTAGACGAGCTCTAGACGGATCGGAGACAGAGATCTCGTCCGCATCCGTCGGTAGCAACGAATTCTTGCCAGAGCTGACGTTCTACGTCACAAATGCGTTATGACTGGACGTTCTTCCTATAGTGACCCACGTCGGTTCTGTTAACTACTGGTCCCACTCGTTCCGCTGGCCCCGTCTAGTGGTTGCTAAGCCTAGCGAGTTAAACTGCGCACCTGTAATGTGAGCTTGTTGACGATATTCTGGGCCGACCTACTGCCTTACAACAGAAGGCACATGACCGCGACCTGCGCGGTGAATAACAGCTCGCATCGTTCCATGCGGGCTGTTACTCGATGCCCATCTTCGGAACGCCTTAACCAGTAAGCGGCATTTAACTTCAGTCCTTCCAAAGTAAGTACTGGACACAAATCTAAAAGGCTTCAGTAGCTCAGCACGGTGCTAGAGTATGTGTACGGTCTTGTGAAAACATTAGCAGACATACAACAAGCGCAAACAGAAATAGAATCATTCGTCAGTCTCTTCTTGGCTCACTTCCAAAAGTATTCGAGACTGCGAATGTAGTGGCGGTGGCGATGTCGATGCTCTATCAGCATTCTGCGAGGCAGCATCCGACCCAAGTCCGTGGAGTAGTAGCCGACCAACTCATGCCTCACATACTGCCATGTCCGTACGGCGTACTAGTACCTCAAGAAATTAGGTTGCACTTGATAGAAGGGTAGCTTGACAAAATGCGGACCGCCTTCAACGAACAAACGTCTTCGCCAAACAGCAATAAACGTGGATCAGGTGTGCTATCAATAAAAGTTTACGAGAAATTTCGGTGCGCAAATAACACCAAAGTGACGTACCATTCTCTCTCGGTGGGATCGCTCGCGGTCCAGTTGTTGCGTGGCAATTCCAGCAGTTGATCCTTAGCTTCTTGATTGCCTCTGAGTACTCGATAGGTAGCCGTTCGGTCGACGAATGTTCGTTCCCTGAAATTCTGTGTGAGGACAGAGCTCTGAGTTAGGCCAGAAAAGTCTGATATTCAGCGACGCTGTAACCGCTTACCATGTGGCCCTGGCGCATCGCTAGCACCCTTTCTCCCTCGCGGCTTTATGCCACCCAGCAGCACGTAGTTGCCGTCCGGTTCGATCGTTCGATACTGCTGGAAGCCCATGCGACCCGTAGAGATGCCACCCAATATTTTGCGTCGAGAGTTCTCGAAAATACCGCGAAGAATTCGCGCACGTTCCCGAACCACCGCAAGCTTGACTTTCAACACTCTTTGCACGTCGGTCGACGATAACTAAGCGTGTTACATTAGTATCCTAAAGCATTTGAACCAATACCGATATTGACGTCTCAGTTCCGACCGGCAGCTGCTTCCGGGGTCAGTTCGGCGAAGGGACTCGTGCGCATCCGGATACCGTTCATGTCGATACGCCAGTCGACGCAGAACAGGAGCGTGTGGCGGCACACTTCGAAGAGGAACGTGTGTACCTGTGCGGCCTGAAATGAAATGGGTAACATTCAGCACATTCTGCTGTTTTGGCTGAAACCTCGACATATATCCTATAGGTTCTCAGTTGAATCGAGCATCGAAAACAGCAATTTGTTGGACCTATTGCAACTACCTAGCAGGACATACAACTTTGTTTAAATGCGCAAAAAGTAGCTCTCAAATAGCTGAGAGCTTCATATACTGGTCCTTCACCTTCGCTTCAAATTCCTCAAGAACCCGCCTCGATCTCGTGTGTCGATGCTGGAATCGTAGACCAGTCGTCCAGTGTGGAAGTGCTGTTCAGTGCCTAAAACACACGAGTAACCTTTCCCGATTAGCTTATGAGATCGGGTACCTGAAAGCCGGGCACGATCGTTCTCGCCTTCGTCGCGTAGGCGTATATCTTCGTCGATTGGTAGCGGCAAGACTCTACCGCTTCTCGAGTGTATGGACGGGACACATACAGCCTGCAAATGAACCTCGTAAAGATCGTCATTTCTGCGGAACAGGCTTTAGGGTCGCGCTGTCGCTGTAAACGTCAGGTTCCTTCATGCTTAGCGCATGACAATGTGGCAGTAGGGTGGCGTGGTGTTAACCAGCCTAGCAGACCCTATGCGTTGCTTGCAGGCCGGGTGCAAGGGGTGCGGACTTATTGCGTAAGCACGCTTTGCGTAACTTTTCTACATTTTGCGTATCGTTATGCAAAATATGCTTCAAGTTACGCAAAGTGTATCAATTTTTTTTGCGTAACTTGAGGTACATTTTGCGTAACCAATAAGTACTTTTTGCGTAACCAACATATGCATTTTGTGTTGATAACCCGCATATTTTCGAATATGCCGTTTGCATGCCCTGCGTTCCTTTTAGTTTTCTTTGCCTTCGTTTCTCCACTTGCGCACGCCGCCCCACGCATGCACAGCACAGTCCTACTACCAGTCCGGCTTAGTTTGTTACCCATAACAAAGTCCTGAAGCTCGCTAGCTAAACCGGATTAAGCTTAGGCTTAGACATAGCTACGCGGCGCCGTAGGCGCCGGCAACCCTCTAACTCAGTCCTGTTATCCACCCAGCTTAGGTCAACGATAACCCCGTACGGGAGGGGGTGCGAGCGAAGCGAGCACATGTCAGTACATGTTCTAGTGTTTCCGAATTCTTAAACGCGTTGCGCCACATGTGTTCCTCACATTCTAGGTCTCTATGAATGCGGAGCGTATGCTACACTTTTTATGGCAACTTTACTGCTTTTTTAAAACTTTAGAGGTGGTTACGCTGCGTAACTTACGCAAAGTGTATTTGGTGGTTACGCAAATTGGATTTTTTTTGTTACGCAAACTGTATAGTTGCTCGTTGGCTTCAAGTCGTCAGGCCGTAGAGCGGAAGAGGAACTGTGGCGATTCTCTGAATGGGCCATCGAGGTTTTCCCGAGTTTACACTAGATAAAATGGCTCCCTGCAAGGCGCATATAACTACGCGTTACCGCACGCAATAGCTAGCGTGTTGCAAACTCTAAGGCGGCGTCCGCAAAGCACGTGCATGTCGAAACGGCTCTTGTGGTCGACGCGCTCTCACACGAGGGCGGCGCCGACATGAGAGATCCCAGAGAAAAGGATGAAAAGAGACTTTGCAGCGAACCGCCCGTCTCGCTACCGCTCGCGTCCCACGGCCGAAAGAAATTTTAGCCGCCGGTCTGGCCATCAGAAGGTGGGACTTTATCACCGGCCCGCCGTCAGCAGTCTCCGGCCCGCCGTCAGCAG
>JNEY01000703.1:0-20556 GCA_020875895.1 Aphelenchus avenae
AGCGTGCGTGAATCACCACGTTCCTGAAGAGGCAGGCCGCTATGGAATTGCGACAATTTCCGCATACTCATCTACCCGCCGCAAAATGCTCATTATTTGGACTCCACCCTTCGGGGTGGACATTAGGTGATGTTCGCTTGTTTGTTCTTGTCACCTCGGAAACGTTGGGTTACAACAACAGGCAGAGGTCCACTAGTGCACTCTTCGCAGAATTGTTATTGCCGCAACAAACAGTCCCCTAGGCGACTCTTCAGGAACTCTTCAGGAATGTGGTTCAAGAACGGGAGAATCACTACTGCGGCCGCACTCCCCTAGGGCACTCTTCGGGAACTTCATTTTGACGCGCTTTAATGTACGCATATGAGCTGAACGCAAAAAAAAAACGGACGCACAAAAAAATCTACGCAAAGAAAAACCGGACGCTAGAAAACATGTACGCAGATAAAACATACGCGAAAAAATGTACGCAAATAAGCGGACGCAAAAAACGTACTCAAAAAAAACCACTCCGCTCGGATTAAATTACTTTAATACCGCGTTCGCTATTTGTTGCAGCACTTTTACCGTTGCAGTCACACTGGACTTACTTGTTCTTGCCCTGAAACGGCGTTTTGCGCCTAACCTTTTAATCGCTCTCGTCGGTTAAGATCATGGCGTAGCCTAGTAGCAGCTTAAGGGTAGAGGGAGCACCGAACTTTAATGGTGGATCAAGAAACAGAGCATCAAAATTTCCTTTGGTCTTCCCTTAGGTTATTTTTTTGCGCAGGCCTTCGGCCACAGAGTCACTCCTTTGCTAATTCCCCTGCCGTTCGGATTTTTTTGGGGCATGCCTCCATTGTACGGGGGTAGGTACGCCACCGGTAAAGATAAGCGTCAAACGTGTGTCGCCGTCGTTACCATTTCGGGATATGCGTCGGACTAAAACATCTGTTTGACCCTAGGCGCGCAAATTTTTTGTCCGCTCTGAAGTGGCATATAAACGCAAGCGGATGCAGTAGGTGCATATAGACATCTAGCTGCGTTTTTTTGCGTCCTAGCAGTAACAGACC
This sequence comes from Aphelenchus avenae, assembly GCA_020875895.1. Lineage (NCBI taxonomy): Eukaryota > Metazoa > Nematoda > Chromadorea > Rhabditida > Aphelenchidae > Aphelenchus > Aphelenchus avenae. Next base: position 1,050 of record JNEY01000703.1, read on the forward strand.
ACAATTTATATAGCGGAGAGTTTGACAGGTTTTTTCCGTACAACTATCATAGACGCTTACCTATTCCTTTGAAACTCATTGCAGCTCAGTTGGTCCTGTGATGGTTAAAGATACGTAAGCGGTAGATTTCGTGGCGGGTTGGCTGCAAGCGTCGCTGGGCTGTTGTGTAGGCGAGTGTCGCTTTGACGGCCGGGTTACCGTTTTCGGCTTTGCATTTTCTAAGTTCAACCACCGTTGCGCTAACTAGGAACACTCTCAATGCAAGCGATTTACTCTGCAAAATTACTATTAGCAGCTCTTTCTCTATGACTACGAAGTGGAGCTAAGCCTTACGGTACGACACTTTTGGTTTCAATGCTGCCGCAGTGATACGGGCACACGGACACGGGCACGAGCACAATGCAGCGAACTTGTCGTACAGGTTTTAAAGTATATATTGAATGAAGTGCCCGAAATTATTCCGCCATAAATCATTAGCTTACTGCCTAAACGCGATATGAATTTTCCTGCATTCGTTGACGAGCTGTTGGTACTTAGTGATAAGTTCAGCACTCAGTCTGTCAGACGTCGGCATGGCTTGAAGTAAGTTATTCATCGGACGACTTTTAGCTTCGACAACTTTTGGCATGAAAAGACATACTTGGCTCTACGTTTTTTAGGTCTATCATTATCATTATTCTCATAATCTCTCATTATTAGGAGAACGTAGCTCTCATTATGATTGAATCAGTATAATTCCGCACTGACAATGGATGTGCATGTCGTTCCGGCTCGGCTTACTTTCCGCTATTCTGACGCACTCGCGACATTTATTTTTCGACGACCGAAATATGGAAAACATTAAAATGAAATACTGTTTTGGTATTTTATTTTTTGTTACTGCGATTCGCTAGGTGCTTTAATGTGCTTGTTTTATTCAAATCTATCCGGGTACATTTTCGCTTGGCATGGCCTCCTATGGTTGCCCTTATTTGATTTCTGGTCTCGGATATCTGCCCTTACGAAAAACTGCCCGTCGAATATTGCAAGCAGCCGGATTTGGCTAGGCGCGCGGATCTCGTTCGTACGGAAGCGTATGGGCCCCGTCAGTGACTGCATTCATGGCCTTAAGCGGTCTGCTCAAGGCCTTTTGATAGTGCTGAGGAGCTTAGGAGACTGTCACGAACCGAAAACACTATGATTCATACGTTTCTTCGTTTCGGCGAGCATCTGGTTTTAAACTCACCATGTCCTGAATTCTAAAAAAAACAACTCCTAAGGAATTGTGTTCGATTTCGATCGACGTAACTGTGCAAGCCTTTTGGCTGACCCGAACACCGACAATGACTGAGGTTTCGAAGCAGGTTTTTAGCTTAGCCCCCCCCCCGTCCGTCCGCTGGCCCCTCCACGTCACTATAACGCCTAAAATTCAGGGTTTTGAAAAGGCCCGCCGCACACGGTACCAACGAAATTTTAGTGGAAAATTTGACAAATACAGTGGAAAAGTTTGCGGATCTGTGCCTAGCGGCGGACCGTTTTGTCTTGTGTTTAGTGCTCATGCCCATCCCCCCCCCCCTTCGGCATGAGCCCATAGCGGAGAAGGACCAGACGGTTTACTAAACTGGGTGTTTTCGCGCATTGAGAATCTGAGCCGTTTTTCATGAAAGGTGTCGTTTATGGGGAGAGGGGAGGAATCAGAGGTTTCCTGCTTTTCCGGCCGCATGCTGTAGCGAGCCCGCTATCGCATGCGCCCTATAGCGCAAGTAGGAGGAGTAGGGCAGGTGGGCAAGAAGGATAGTTTCTGTCAAGGTGGGCCTCATGTGGCTTTCCCTGCATGGACAGTCCGAAAATAACGTCCATTTTGGGAGTCATTTTCGGGGGGGGGGGAGGCGGTTAACGGTGGAACCTTCTGCTTGTACAAGTAATCACCCATAGCGGCGCAGGCTGCGCGGAGCGCAGCCCAGCCGCTATTGTGAAAAATCGGCAAGAACGCCAGCCTTCTGAGATGCGTGAGCCTTTTTTAACAGGGTCTCATACTTTCCTGACATCACCCTTTTGATGACACAAAAGGCACGACATGGCAAAAACAGTAACGAGGTCATTAGCTTCAAAGTGAGAGTATTTGTCTATAGCTTTTTTTGCATACGCTCAGAAAGCACCTGAAATAACCCTGCACTAGTGGAAATGGCCAGGTTTTTGAAGGGAACTATCTCTAATCATCAACGAAAAGCATTCGTCGTCACACAATGGCGTATTAAAACAAGCTTCACGCCTACAAAACCTGTTCCTGGCCTGGTATAGATTGGTTCCGACGATTGTATAGTCTGTGCGTTTCATCGCTAACGTTGACGAACTTCCGAGCAGGGGCGTAGCCAGCCCAAAATTTTGGAGGGTCAAGGGTAAGCGGGGACCCTTACCTATTTCTTCGGCGCCGGCCGAAGGCCGGCGCCGAAAATTTGCCTTGGTCCCCCCTTTGGTAGTTTTCCGAAGTCTCCCTTTTTTGTCCCATAGCGGTTTTTAATACTTTTTTGGCTTGTTTATACCCAATATAGCCCGCCGCAGGCGCCGCCAAAAAGTGTTTTTGGGCTTTTTTTGGAATAACCCTTCTGACTAGAATTAAATAAGCTGAGCCAAAGATATGCTGGTCTCCCATTCAGTGTTTCTTCGAAATATTTCTTGGCTTTTTTGAAATTTTGAATATTTCGGGAAAAAACCATCTCCCCTATGTGCGCCTCCTTGACATGTTCTCCCCCCCCCCTCCCGCTTCGGCAAGTTCCATCTGGGCCCCCGAGTTGAGCAAGCGTCCTGCATAATCCTCTCTCACTCTCTGTTAATTGTGTCCTTGTACTCCCCAAGGATTTCGACGCTCGTTTCCGCCTGCAGAATCATTTTTGCATTTTGTTGCTTTTTTGTACGACCTGGAGATCTGTTGCAGTTTTTCGAGCTCGTTTAAAGCAGCTTGTTTATCGCTTTCGTCAGAAATTGCTTTGGTTTCCCGTAGCCGTTCTTCGGTAAGCCGCTGAAGCTGTGTTTTGCTGCTTTTTGCACCTTTAGTGTGCCTAACTGCAGGCAGCATTTTTTGCATGATAGCCTGCAAATTTGTCGGATTTTCTTGAGAAATATCCACATTAATGTCGACAGCACTTAGATCGGCCACGTATTTGTCGACTTCTTGCATTAAGTACTTGAGCTGAGACGTTCGGTCATATACACCTATGGCCGAATCTTGAGTTCCTCGTCGTCTGCGTACCTCATGGCTGATTCCCGATAGTCGCTTTCGTATGCGTCTGACGATTCTTCATCGAGTGGGGACAACGTTGGTCTTAGCAATTTTTAGGCTGCTTTTTCAAACCCTTCACGAAGAGGAACTGTATAAAATTCCTCACCTGTTTCGGAATTTAGCGTTATTCGAATGTCGCCTAATGCTATTCTGCGAACCTCAAAAGAAACCGGTTTCGGATTAGTCCTAGGATTGGACCCAAACCGACTTGAGGGGTTCGCGGAAGCACTGGCGAATTCGTTTCCGTAACCGTCTATTTTGACGTATAGGGGTCCTTGCAGTAAATAGGTCGTTGATTCGAACCCTCGCTTTAATTTCAGTCGTTCAAGACTAAGATCTTAAGCTTAGTGTGTGGCACCAACTGATCGGGAAGGTAAGTACGGATTTAGGTTAGTTACTTGCGGTATCGTCGTCGCGTTGTCTGATCGTGTCAGGCTGAATTTGCTTAAAATCCCCTTGGGATCTGTGCCTTGATGAGTAGAGGCTTGTTACGTCTTATTAAGCTAGGATGCTCGTTTATCGCAAGCGGAAACAGGAAGGTGTGTTAGAGGCAGTGCCAACCGAGAGGGCGGCGATAAACGTACCTGAACAATTCGCGAATTACGTGACTGGCGATCAGTCGGAGACGTTCTTGCTGTTGTATTCCAGATTAGACGACGAAGACCGGTACATAATTACGTTAAAATACGTGGACGGGAGAGCGTCCGTGACAGCCTTTCGTTCATCACTGCTCTATACGTTGGTGGAACGTTTTCGGTGACACCTCCTATGTTCGATCAAGTCTTCGTCATCACCGTACGTCGTGATCGTTTCGTACAGCCTTTGTTTTACGCTCTGCTCCCTAGCCGTCGCAAAGAAACTTGCGAGAGGCTCTACAAAAAAACCGGTGAAACACGCGACTTCTGTAGCGTTCATTTAGGTATATCCCGAACTCGCTCCGGCTGCGGTCTACATGGACTTCGAAATGGCCTTAATAGCCGCTACGCGTGCACAGTTCCCGGAAGCTTGTCTTAATGGCTGTCGTTTCCACCTCATTCAAGCCGTTCTTCGCCACCTCACCGGAGGTCTGAAGCCACTTTACATGACGAACGAGACGATCAGTTTGCAAGTCCGCATGCGTCTTGCTCTCACATCACACGCTATTATGATTTGCATTAGCCTGTGATCCAGCAAATCTTCCAGAAATGCGTTTTTGCTGATCTCTGCGTTTAGCTCTGCGGAAGCAAGTGGACATGCTGACATTGTAGTGAAATAGCGACATTGACAAGCCGTTTACTTTCACTTATTCGAAAGGTGGCTGGCTACATGTTACAGATTGCCAGGAAACCCATACATATTTTATCACTAGAACAGTAGAACAGTCCGTACGATGAGGACGGCTCGATCAAAAAAATGGTTGAACGTTCCGAGACACCTTAACTATTTTTGCGTGACATTCGGCAACTGCTAGAACTCTTACTTTTTTCGTTCACTTCTTCGTTCACGTGAGAACCCTTCGTGTGCATGAAAATTTCAACTACGTTTTACCATATTGTTACTGCGGACGTTGGGTGGGAGGCAAATGCTCGCCAGAGGATCTCATCGAATTTTTCCAGACAACATATTTTCTCCATTCACTTTCATACCTTTCTTAAACCATTTGCAAGTCAAAAGTCGAAGAATCACTTCGGGTTTTTGTGACATATCTGGACAAATGCACTGCTTGTCAAAATGGGACACCAGCACTGATTTTAAGTCAAGCGTATAAAATTACGGAAAACAGTGCGCACACGACGTAATTGACTAAACCATGTTTCGTACTTATTCTCACACCTTTCTGAATAAAATTGGCATGGTCGAAAGAATTTCTGGAAAAATTGAAGCGTCGCTGTGACAGACCCCATTTTCACCGTTAACAAAAAAATGGGACACAGCATTCATTCGCATTTTTCAAGCGGATAACGAGCAGGAATGGCGGCAAATGCAACAATAGGCCTACCTTAAGCGACATTTTAGGACATTGTGGGCATGCCGTTGCTGCGAATAACTCCCAGGCACCTCTTCGGCATGCTGTCCACGAGCTCGATGATCGTCACAAACGGAACGGGCTTTCTGGCGCCACAGCCGGCCTTCTTCAAGTGACGACGTGGTGGCACGTCGGGCATGATGTTGTTCGCCAGAGTGCACGCAGCAGTGCTGGGGTCATCTCGGATGGCGCATAGGACCCGACGGAAGTTATGCTTCATCATCGTGCTCTCGCGGCCCGCTCCCTGGCGGCCGTTTGGCTGCGTCAAGGTTGTCCATCTTGGCGACCCATCGCTGAATGGTGCTCTTTGGGCCACCATGAAGCTCCTGGACGTTTTGGATCGACAGGCCGGCGCGGACTGCGTTCATTTTGGTTTTTTTCTGCGGAGTTGTGAAGTGCTTGCCCAGTCTTAGCCTAAACATACGAATTCCTGTAACAGGCAGCGACATCCGCGGCATTAAAGTCAAAATTTTGAAGTGTCCCATCTTTTGTCCATCAAAAAAATGGGACGGCCAGAAACTTTTAATATGTTTCTGGAAAGATGAATGTTACCTGCCAAAAGCGATGCGGTGCTAGAAGCGCACAAGATGGGCAATAATAAAAACACCACGCGACAGCCGTGAGTATCGATTTCAGCTCGATACTCAATGCCAAAGTTCTGACAGCCTGGTGTCCCATTTTACCAGAAGTGTAATCTGTCCTAATCACACGAGGAAATATTACCGTTCGTAACTAGTATGCGGTGGCTAGTATGTCGTAGACGGTACATTTGTTCTCCAAACACAGTAAGAATAAAATTTTCTAATCGCAAGCACTCGTGAATTTCAGAGTTTGAGCTTTTGTTGGGTTTTGCCTTTTGTTAATGGGGCGGAAGGTTATCAGACTCGACAGTATCGCCTTCCGCTAAGCCACCACTTCTATTTGCAGCAAGGACTAGGGTTGCATCTGTCCACCCACTTCATGAATCATAGTTGTGACAGGTTTTACAAGAATACTCTGCTGTTTATGTAGCTTAACGATTAATGTTTCTTGGATTGATGAAACCATGAACGTAAGTTTTCCACTCGGTGTCCGGGTCATCAAGCGGGTTTTAGCGCAGGGTGAGTTTAAAGGGTTAACCGTCGGGTTTTTGAGAATGATTTTTTGTTTGCCCTTGGCCTAGGCTGCTGCGCCTTGACTGGTCCAGCGACTCAGACAGCTCTATTTGGCCTACCGAAAGAGCGTTGTCATACGCCTGGCACTTTCTTGTCGCGCGTGAAACGAAATTTGCAAGTTGTGCCTGTGTCCTGAAAACGGCACTACCGGGTTATACGGGCACGCTGAATCCGTACCTGCCACCAGGTTGACACTAAGGCATTGTTAAGTGCCGTGGCACGTTGTACCCGTCACATGTGTGTCAGGAAGTTACGTTGCAACATGAAGCGTGCTAGGGCACGGGAAAGATTGCCACTGTCATTTTCAAAAGGGTCTCATATATCGCTATAGCATCGTTAATTCTGCCGGGATACCCAGAATAAATAATGCATGGACACGATTCAGCGCAAAAACTGCGGTCACCAGCGATTTTTTTGTTTATACATTCTTTGCTTCTCACGGTTTTTATGAAAAAGGGAGCAAGCGGAATCAATACGTTTCACCGAGGGTCTACGTGTCAGAGCTCGCAAAAAATCACGTCTGTTCGAGTTCCGGAGGACATTTGCTAGATATTTTTTTGTAGTCGCAGGTTCCTGCGTTAAACGATCTAGAATATAAGGATGTTATAGTTCACTTAGTCTACTCTTAATGTCACTTTTGGCCATGGCTGGATTCGACGGGAATCGATTCCGGGAAATCAGGACCGGGTGGAATTTTCCTGGCGACCGGAAGCGAGATCAGGACTTAAACCGCCGGCCTCCGGGATCGAGACATGCGTCAATCTTAGGGTGCGTAGATGCATGAACAGGTAGATTTACTTGCATAAATGGCTCGTGTTTTGTGGTGATAACTTCGGATTCGCATTTTGGAATGCGTGAAAATCTCAGTATCACAGGAGACACACTGGTAAGCACCCAGTGCAGGTTCGTTGGGTACCAGAAGTTTCGTACTGCAGTATTTTGCGGAATTTTGCGAAAAACACCTAAGAACCATATACATGTGCCCAACGACACATTCAGGATTATAATGGTATAACTTCGCCCATGATGTGCCATAATTAACCAACTACAAGCATACATACAATGATACATGAAGGCATTTATGGCAGGTTTTGCACTTGTAGCTGTTCTCTTGTTCTTTTGCTCGACACGTCGAAGCAGACTCTTTAGCCGGCACGGCATCCTCTGAGATATATTGTACTCGCAGTGGTCTTTTCAGCGCGTCTTCCGTTTCGACACGCAGTACCGTATCGTGAAGGATTTTACTTTAAGCAGTGCCAGCGTGGGTTGATCGCTTGCCCAACGTGTTACCCTAGTGCTTCACCTTAGAGCTCTGTGAATCGAGCTTTTCTAAATTTTGTACAGACAAAAGCTTTGTAAAATCGTGGGGCTCCCAAGGGAAGCATAAGTAGCCGTGGCTTCATTCATATTGCTGCAGCTTTTCTTGCCTCACAACGGCGACTTTCAGTGCGCTGCTTTGGTCCGCATTATTTCCGCTCTCGGAGCGCGACGCCACGATGGGACGATTGCCATCCGACAACGCAGGTCACTTGCGAACGCCCCTCAATCGCGGCGGACGAGTGTTCACTTGCACTTTGAATGGAACCGACCGTGTGCTGCCGCGAACGCAAGTTTATTGTTGCGTGTGGGCTTACTTTTTTGTACAACTGCTATATCCGACCACTAAGAACTATCTCGACTTAGAGCCACAGCTAACGGCATTGCTATAAGTGGATGGCGGCTGCCCAGTTTTGCTTTCGAACAGCTTTTGATTACGTGTTTCTTGTGTGTTTTGTCTTGCGTGAACATAGCGTTGAAGCTTTGCTTCAAACGCTGTTTATACGCGCAACCGTATGTATTTTTTAAAAGGCATTTGGTCATTGCTTATTTCTGCAAGGAAATTCCAACCTCAGCCGTGGCGACGTTGAAACAACGGCTGCCGATATCCCGGTATCTCGAATTCTTCGGCGTCCACATGCTTCGATACCGCACGCGGTACGCATAATGCTGGCCGATGTTCTCAATTCCGGCTGAGGAACATCTCTGCTGAAACACTGTTCCTGTTGGGCCAATCAGACGCTTACAATTTCGGTACCATTGCCGTCGTTATGGTAGGCGAGATATATTTGCAATCCTTGCCTAATCTATACCGATACGGCAGTGGGACCGTAGAGACCATGTGCTCCATCTACCGCCATGACGGATAACAGGTGCACCACCAAGGCGTATTACACGTGTTTTAACTCAGGTTTTTGACATATTAGTAAAAAAAAGGGCAGACGTGCGGACTAGGAGGAACGCCCATATGAAGCGGGCTTAACAAGGGCCGTCCAAACGACGTCCAAAGACTGCAGACCTAGACGCTAGTGTTAACTCTGTTTTGAGGGACGGCGTTTTCCATAACTCTCTTTACGACGCGATTTTATGAAGTGAAGGTCATTCGATATTCGGCACGTTAGCAGCATGCACATAGCTAAACTTCGACACTATCCTAGTGCGTGAAAAATTTCTCGCGTCATGCTCTAACACCAAGGCTTTAGCATCAAAACAGCGCGCGGAAGCGGGGTTCTGTGGGATGGTGTCCTCCTATCGTCGGGCTAAAATGAGCAGTTTTTGGAGATGGAAAATTCTGTGAAAATTAGTACGAAATGATTGTACCAGGACCCCTTACTAAATCCCGCACCCCTGGTGACCCCCCCCCGTGCCGTACCCCGCAACTGTGGTAAAATTTGCTTTTTTTACCCAAAAACAGGCCAAAATGGAGTGATGGGCGAATAACCGAAGATACAAGGGATTTTAAGTGTTTCCCGTAGAGCAAACACGGATATAGGCCCGCCGCAGGCGACACCAACGAAATTTTAGTGAAAAATTTTGCGAATTTGGTGAGAAATTGCTCTGGCGGCGCCTAACGGCGGGAAAAAATTTCAGAAAACGCCGGTACGGGGGCCGAGTTGGGCGGAGGGGGTACGCCGTGCAGTACGCCGTACCCGTAGTGACCCTTCCCCGTGCTGTACCCCGTACCCGTATTCTACGGGTACGGGTACGGCCCGTACCTCGGTATGGATGCCGAACTCTAATCGCAACCATCTATCAGGTTTTGAAATTAAAATTTAATCTATGCTTGTCCTTAAGGCTCTTGGCTAAAAGGGATGGAACATAACGAACCGTCCGTGCTTGATTTGCCTCTGCTCTAAATGGGCTTTTTTTGCCGTGAATGTTTGACCGCAGCAATGGCATTTGTACGGTCAGTTCTCTGTACTTACCGAAATTACCGTATTTTTTCGAATAGAGCCCCACCTTGAATAGAGCCCCAGTAGCCGCTTCCATGCTATCTACCCTGGGTATCATGGGCTCCGACTTAAGGTGATATTTGAATAGATGACGATCAAACACTAATTTTCAAGCATGTGTCGACTCGTGGGAATGACAAATATGATTTTAAAAACGCATTGTATTTATAAAAACTGGGCCCGCATCTGTGCTGTTAAAGGGGGGGGGGGGAACATTTTATAGGGGGGAACACGGCGGTAATTTTAGAGGTAGGCGAAAGTTAGCGTCCATTATTTTAGAGGTAGGGGAAAGTTAGCGTCCATTATGTTAGAGGTAGGGGAAAGTTTATTTACGTTAAAAAATGCCTCCTACCTATACTTTCCCCTTCCTCTAAAACAAAAGGTGACAACTTTCCCCTACCTCTAAAATAATGGGTGATAACTTTCCCGTACCTCTAAAATTGTGGGTCAGATCTTTCCCCTACCCTTAAATTTTTGGTTCAACTTCCCCCCCCCCAAAGAGGTTTTTAGGCTTCCTTGGCAAAGTAGCGTTGAAAATTTATTTTGCCTTGGTCCCCCCTTACCTCGCCGGACCTTCGGCCCGACTCGAGGGGGGTGCGCCGCCCCCGCGCACCCCCCCCCCCAAATTACGCCACTGTTCACGGGGCCGGTGGGAAAGCGGGATTTTCGCTAAACACCTTATTTTCGCTGAGAATGCAGCTTGCGCACGCGCAAGAAAAAGGCATCAGCGGCGGAACATTCGGTCAGAAATGGTGGAGTCGAGTACCGAAAACTGGCCGGTATGTCGGTTGCATGTTCTTCGAGAAAGGTCGAAGAAAATGCTTGGTCGCGCAAAACTGGTTGACTTTTCTGATCTCTTATTTGGCGCTCTTAGGTTCGTTAAAGCGCGAACTTCTTAAACGCAGTATTTTCTGGTCTCCTCTCCAATCCTTAAGGAGAATATTTTTTTCTGGACGCTCTCTCTTCCAAGGGGGGGGAGGGTCGAAAAGTGGCAAAATTATTGTAAGCATTTTCTGTACGCTCTCTTAAGGCGGTCTGGCAATAAATTTTCACTAAGTTTACGACAGGTTTTTTCGATGCAAATATTCCACTAATGCACCTTTGCTTCAACTGAAATATTTCACTTAAGGTTAAATATTAACACAGGATAAAGCAGAAGTGCGCTATAATGTCACAGTTTGCACAGAGAGACATTGACCATGACTCTGGTCAACTCCTCATGGTTTCCGTGCTGATCATGATCACGATCATGACTTTCATGTCCATGACAATTCAATGCTTTCTCATGAGATGACGCTGAATTGCGCCTTGTCTTCGCAACTCGAAATTCTGAAATGAAATATCCTTGCGAAAACAGTGACCATCACGGACTGGGGAATGATTTACGAGTCCTCATGGACCTTGGCCGGGGCCAGACTCGTGAACACAGTTTGACTGGACCGGCTAGTTCACTAAACTGGCGTGAACTGAAGTAGACCTCCAGTTCAGTTCAGTTCAATTCACTAGAGAACGATCCAGTTCATTGAACTGGGCAGTTCAATGAACTGGCCCGCCGCAGACACCAACACAATTTTAGCCGAGAAATTGATACTGGCCGTTACAATTTCGTCGGTCGGCGCCTAGCGGCGGTGCCAAAGTTGGCGCCGTTCTCCTCCCTCACCGCGAGAAGTGAGCAAGCGCCCATCTGTATACGCTTGCCCCGCTATTGCCGCGTCACAGCATTGAGCAGCGTGCTGCACAGGCGAAATCCACCCCTTCGTCCGCATGTCTTCTCAGTGCTTACGCGTCGCGATGAGAGTTCACCCGCGGCCGCTTCTCGGGCGATTCTTCGTGCTTACTCATTCTTCTTCGATAATCGATAAGCGTGCGATTCGCTCTTTTGAAACATCGGAAAAATAAGCATTAGTCCTGCATTTTGCATGATTATTAATGTTGTTCAGAGCAGCTGTGATGTCTACAACGGTCTGAAGGCGATCATGCGCGTTACCTGTAATCGCACCAAGGATGTGACAAAGGAGACGCTCTCGAAACTCAAGTTTAAGCCGTCCGCTGTCGCAGATGCGTGGACCGTCAAGTCCTCTGTGCATTCCTACCTGTGTAGGAATGGCATATAATGCATTAATGCGCAAGTTAGACTTTTGCAGGCGTAACAGTGCGGTTCGTTCACAATGACGGTCTCAGCTATGGCAGTGTCTTCCTCGGTCTTCTGGAGCTTCACGAGAGCCACGCCGGTGGATACCTCCGTAGCTGCCTGACAGCCATGCTTGACGAGGTGGGGTTGGACATAGACGATGCCTACAAGTATGTGACGGACAAGGGGCCAAACTTCGTCGCAGCTTACAAGGACACAAACAGCGTACTCTTTAAGTGCTTTTAACGAATAAGAAGGCTATTTGTTCGTGTTTAGTGTACTACCTGTACGGAGAAGACCCGGAGGAAGAGCAGCTAGCCGACGACAACATTGAAGCTGAGGCTGCTTCTGATGCTAGCGAATATCCGTACTTGCTCGAGTTCCCCATTCGCGTTCCATGTGCGGCTCACATGGTGCAAAACTGGCTCAGAGTCGTGCTCAAGAAGCAGGGACACCTTAATGCCATGGTAGGTATTGTTGGTCTGATTCATGCCAGTGATATAATTCGTTATAGATGCGAAAAGCGGGTTCGGTACCCGAGAGCACGCTAGAACCCAGCCAAACAGGCGATGTCGAAGTGTCTCGCAAGCTCTCCCAGCTGGATATGTTGGCCATGAAGTTCCGCTCACAGTCCACTGCCCAGTCGACCAACGTCCGCCGATGCTTCCGCCTTACCGTGTCGGACGTTCTTCGAAAAGTTGCTTCCTCTTCGCCTCCAGTCGGCGAAAAAATTTGCCCACTTACGTACAGGCATAGCGAATTTGCTCAGAACGGAGCTTGCAGTTTTGCGCGACACGTTTACGTCCATGTTCGGCATACCTGCGACTAGCAGCGCAGTCGAGCGCGTGTTCTCGCATTCCGGAATGGCTACTGCGCAGCGTCTAAGCCGCGCACAGTTGGATCTCATTAATTTGCCGCTGGTTCCTTACATTAACATTCACTATACAAACTGATGTAATCTCATGCACTTTGTTTGCCGTTGTCCCAATGTGTCGCGTTGCGGGCTAATAAAGCGCCAGAGCCGTGAATTGTTCGGATTGTTAAAAAAAACGGAATTCCGGCTAAATCGTTTGAGATTGTTCAACAAGACTTAAACAAATGAAAGTAGATGTGACGGCGGTCCTCTCGTAAATTTTACTCTGCACCGAGCCGCCACATGTCCCTGGATACCTGGGTAAGGCGCGACGCTACATCGCAACCGACAACGTCTATCCAGCATGACCGTGCGGCGTTTGTTCCAAATGTTCCAAAGGTAGACAGCATATCATTCAAAAGAGTTCTGATACCCCTTCGTTGCAGATGCGCTATATGGCGTAGAGCAGCAACAACAATAAGACAGGCTCTCAGACCTAGGGCAGCCTCCAGAAAGTCGGTAAGCCTTACAGGGGGAGGGGTCAGGCATTTGATTACATTTGATTACATGGGGAGAGGGGGGGGGGGGTCAAGGCCTTGATTACGTAATCAGCACTGGGTAAAATGGCCCGCCCAGAGCAAAATTTGACGATATACTGCAAATTTTCACCTAAAATTTCGTTGGTATCGCCTGCGGCGGGCCAATTTTGGACTCACTTTTCAACACATTTTGACCAAACTTGCCCATTTTTCGCCGAAATTTGGCCGGTTTCGCCTGCGGCGGGCAGCCACGGGTGTCTCGGAACTGAATTTTTCTTCAATTCCGAGACAGAGCCAGACAAAATTTAAGCGAAAATTTGACAATTGTAGTGGGAATTTGCTTTGGCGGCGCCTAGCGGCGGGCCATTTACCTACCTCTAAATGGCGTCCTTTTGGCCAATTTTTTCGTGACTTTTCAGGCGAATTTTTCGTCTTTCTGGCCAAATTTTTCATGTTTTAGGCCACAGATATTTTCAAAAACTTCTTGATGTAAAATGATAATTTAACAAGGCCCTATAATGTAAAAACCCTATACGTTTGAGAATCCCAGCTTTGGACAGCTTGAAACCCGGTTTTACACGTGTAAGATTACGGGGGGGGGGGTCAAAAAAGGGCGATGTAATGCTTACAGACTTTCTGGACGCTCCCTAGTCACTGCGGTGCGCGCAACGTGGATGATCTGGTGTCCAGATGGCAAACTTTCGGCCATGAAGCTGCTCGAATTGCTGCATGGAGATCGATTGCAGGCGAATTTGGCGCTTTTCCATACTGCTGGGCGCGCAGTTGGTGGCAGGTTCTCCTGCATGATCACCTGGTTTGTCTCAAACACCATAACGACGAGAACAACCACCGTGCATGCCGACAAGATGAATTCACTTTCGTTGACAGCTACTTACTCGCTTCACAGGATTTGTCAAGCCAGCGTATCGGCAACATTGTCTATTCCGCAAACTTAAAGACGTTTTCAAACCTCCTCGAACTTGAGAGATTCTTCGCATGACTGAAATAAACTTATTTGGCATGAATATTCCTGGTGTGGCTGCATTTGGAGTTGAAAATAATAGGCTAAATTTCCCAGTTCACTGGCGGGGCCTGAACTGAACCGAACGGCCCAGTTCGTCGTGAAAAAATGAACTGAACTGAACCGGACCTTCAGTTCAGTTCAGTTCAGTTGGTCCCAGACCCGGTTCAGGGGAAACTGTGCTCGTGAAATAGGTCGTAACGTGGTGCCGCTGGCCCACCTTACCAGACTGCCACCGTACACGCTTAGGCTAAGACTGAGGCTTAGGCCCAGGCCGTTCAGATCTCTCATGTTAAATCGGGGATTTTTCCGAAGTGGCCTTCGCGAGTCAGTAACCGTCCGCGATTAGATCGATGAAGCTGAAGGCCGCATGTAAATAAATCATTGTTAATTTTCATCTCTTTTGTATTATCAACAGCATCGAATATAAAATTTGCAAAGTTAACTAGTTGTGCGCTCAGCAAACGAGGCTCTAGCCATCCAGATTGTACTTACTTTCCATAGAAACCCTTCGCATTATTTCGCGAGGTTGGAGGCGGACGTTAACTGCGAACACTCCTCAGTAACGTCGGGCAAATTTCCACCGGTAGATAAAATTCTTTTTTTATCGAATGCACATTTTTTGTTGAGACCTCTGCATCTGAGGCCCCACATAAAAATGTCGAAAAGAGTTTCAGAATCTCTGCGTTGGAGAGTACAATCTTAACATAGAATAATGCCGGAGTGATTGTAAGGTGGCGCTAAGTCGTCGATCTAGCGCCGCAAGAAGGCAGCAACGGTTTATACTTTGTCTATTGATTGAACCAAACGATGTAACCATTACGATGCTGGATTTTTTGGCCTTTAGATTCGCCTTGGCAAGAATTAAGAACGACGAGCGTACAATCAAAGAGCACCAGGTTTTATGGTTTATAGGCTCTGCTATTTTGGCCCTTTTTAGGATCGTCCGTTGGTTATTCCGCACTTATTGATTGTCGTTATCAATAAATGTGTTTCTTTCAAAGAGAGTTAGACAGCATTTTAATTTCCGCTTAGTAGAAGCATTTCTGAAAACGCAGGCTCAAGAATTTAATTATGCATGCGGTATCGGAGAGTTGCGTCTGTTTCAGTGTATAACGACTGACCACAACAGGTTTTATATGAAGTTCAAACACAAACTATGTCAACTTTTGTGCGGCAACTCTCTGTACTTATTCTTATGTTGCTTTTACCAAGTTCTCATTCTCAGCATAGGTAAATATTAGATTGCTACTACTAAGATGCGTTCAGTCTGATTAGCATGACTAGAAATGTGACTGGCGTCATGATTTTAATTCACGCGTCTCCAGCGCGGCATGATCGTATCAATATGATGTTCGGGGTCTGTGGGGAAGCAAGATTTCCGCTAGGCACCCCTTTTTCGCTGAGAACACGATTCGCGGAGGCGCAAGGAAAAAAGCGTCAGCGGCGGACTAGTCAGCCATAAATGGTTGAGTCTGTAACCGAAAACTGGCGTTTATGTCGGTTGCATGTCGTCCAATAAATGTCATGGTAAAAACGTGGTCGCTCAAACTTGGTTGGCTTTTCGGATATGTTTTCAAGCTGTCTAGGCTAGGTAAAGCGGAGTTCATTAAACGCAGGTATTTCAGATCACCTCTCAATCCGTTACGGCGGTATGTCAGTAGCTGTGCGATAGGTGCTCGTTCCCTTTCTTGGTTTGCTTTTTAACATTTAGCACAGACATTTGCACCACCGACCACCAGATAACGCGCCGCCATCCGACGCTTGTTAAAAACAATGCGGTCGTTTGGCCTCTTCCTGAAACTACCGTATTTCTTCGAATAGAGCCCCTGGGGCTCTATTTTCCGCAGCCTCAATTTTTAAAAATCTTGAAATTTATACAAATTTTTAAAATTTTACTTTTGTTTCCCATGAGCCGCACAGTGCTCGAAAATTATTGTTTTATCGTTATCGCATATATCTTATATCATGGAGGTCCAGATACCCAAACAAGCTAGACTGGAAGAAGCTAGTGGGGCCCTATTTGAAGAAATACGGTAGGCTAGTTGTTACAAAGTCGGATGGTACGCAAAGGAGTCAGGAAGTGGGAGCCAAGCGCATAGGAGCTGAATCCGACAACAGTCCACTGCGACAGGTATTTCCGTTGCAACTACTTCAAGTATCCTTGCCTTCAACTGAAATGACCCACTTTTTGCTAAAATATTGGCATAGGATAAAAATACCACAAGCCTCGCAGAGAGAAATTGATCGCGGCCTTTGTTCCCTTTCTGTTTTCTGAAGCAGGAATTCTGAAGAAATATTGACTGAGACGTCATGGAAGCGAAAGCGATGACCGTCATGGACTGAGGAATGATTTACGAGTTTCAGATGGAACTTGACCGGGGCCAGACTCGTGAAATAGGTGGTAATGTGGTGCCGCTTGCCACCTTACCACCGCTTGTCGTTTGCCTGCAGGTTTGGTAGAAAGTCTTAAACCAAAGCTAGACCTATTTACCTTCGTTGCTTTTTGTGCATGAACTGTGTTTCTGGTCACTTCCGAATGGCGCTCGAACAGGGGAAAAAAGTGAATCAGATGTTTTCTAGTTCAGCTGTTTACATGCAGCCGGTTGCACCTGCCTAATTTAATTTTGATGAAAGCAAGGTTACTTCGAAGACGAGTCGAAACAACGGAGGAACAGGTGACGATTTGAGACGAAAACTGTCACTGGAGGACGCCTTGATATCCTTTGCAAACGAGCACATCGCACAGTCATCTGGTTGGATAGACGCAGTGCGGAAAAAATTTGCACAAATCACCGTTTATCAACAAAAACGTCAAGTTTTGGCAAAAATTCAGTCACGACTAGGTTTCACCCAATACCTGGAGGATGTAACCTACAAGTTTTTGAAACAGAATAAAAAAAAAGCTCGGCTGCTCGTCGTAATATTTCATTGCACAACGTCCGCCATTGCCATGATTTTTACTATATTTGAATTACGTGAACCCTCAACCTCGTGAAGCCAACGACTTAGACTGATGGTTCCGCCCCGGGCTAAAGTATGTTTTTTAGGGCCTATATGAGGGCTTCCATGCCTCCCTCATGCCGACATTGCCGAATCCTTCGATCAGGTGGGCCGCGCTTTCCCACACTCCAACATTCAACACCTTTTGTACAGTATTTTTCGTATATTTTCTTGTTTTTTTTTGTATTTCGCTCCGCCGTACGCAGGATTCAGCCAACATAGTTGACGTACGCGATTCGGTCATTTTGCCAAGGGCCAAGCAGTATCGAAAAAGGCAGCCGTTGTAGTAGTTCAGGTTTTCAATTCAGGTAATAATCCGATGCCCGAACAAAGCAGTAAAGACTTAAACGTGTACTTTTGGTGCAAAACGAGTAAGTTCATACCTAAAAGGATACGACTTGCGAACAAGCACAAGGCGGGGTGTACTCTAAAGGTTTCGTTTGTGGGAAATGTACTCTTTCTTAGCGTCCAAGGACCCCTGCTGTGCTGCAGAGAGCCGCGATGAATCTGCAAGGACACTGGCCTGGAAAAAAACCAAAAATTGACGATGACGTAGCACAGCCTCCTGGCATGACGCCCTTACCATGTGCTTATGATGGCTCATGCTGTTCGATTGGTATGCAAAGCCGGCAATTTTCTCCGAATGGGCCTTCGCGAGTCAGCCTAGGCAAATATCCAGGCTCAACGTTAGTAACCGGTGGACCACAATTTTGGCTTCCAAAAAATCTCCCTTGCCCCCCCTACCTATAATTTTGCGGCCAAGCTAGACTGATATTATACTGTTTCTCTGTTTTCCTATGCCAACGCATGTGAGCTCTTTGCAGCAGCTGTTGTTTTGTAATAGAGTGTCGTCTAAATATATCTCCCTTGATACCGACCATGAAAAGATGCGATGAGAAAAACTGTCGCTCATCGAAGTTGGCGAAATGCCCGCGAGAAGAGAAACGATTCCCTGATTGCAGATTAACAGAGGGGTTTCTAATGTGCACATAAAGATATCGTCTGCCGTTACTAGTTACCGGACAGGTTTTTCCCAAATACACCGAAGAAGCTGAAGCTCTGCCCGCATCTGAATCATTGCAAATTTTCATCTCTTTTGTATTACCAGCAGCATCGAATAGAAGATTTGCAAGGTTAACTAGCTGTGCTCTCACAAACGAGGCTCTTGCCATCCAGATTCTACTTACTTAAACCGAAAAACCGAACAAGCACAAGTTCGTAAGAATAAAACCTGGTGCCATTGGCAAAGAAAAATCATCCGCGAAATTGCAAAATTTAGACATATTTGGTAAAAACCGTTGAAATATGTCTCGCGGTAGGGGTATTGTTAGCACTTATGCAACTTCGACGCAAGACATGACTGCCCGATCGGAAGTTATACTTGCCAAACTATTGACGTCTTTAGGTCTGAAGCAGCCGTTCGGGAGAGATTATGTCTATTGAAGCAAAATACAAGATACGACATACGATTAGCTTGCTAATTTGCCCAAAAACCTGTAGATTCCTCTTTAAAAAAAATTCATATTCTAACCTTTGTAGGGTTCGGGCCCCCTTAGCTTCCTGTAGTTTAATAAAAAGAGATGCAGGTGAATAGTATGAGATTTAGGGAAATCCAAGGACAAACCGGTAATTCTGCCTTAACACTATGTCCACATAAGATTGCGGCCGCAACCGCCGCAACGCCGCAATGCCGCAACGCCGCAAGCTTATGTGGACACCCGTCCACATTAAAACCACCATCGCAACACCACCGCTTTGCGGCCGCATTGCGCTGGTTGCGGCCATTGCGGCCGCAGCCTTATGTACACCCTTTGCGGCCGCAATTGCGGCCGCACTTTGCGGGGCCGCAATGCCTGTCCACCTTCACCACCGCAAAGCAGGCGCCGCAATACACAATTTTCGTTAAAATTAAGCCAAGTACATTGCCCGATAACGTTCTACAGGCCGCAAACACAATAGGCACGTTAGCAGAGCATTCTAGGGTGCTATGGCTCAATATCAGCGTCTTTAGAAAAAAGTTGGAATTTTTGAAAATAACATGTGTTTTCGACGATGGTTTTCCAAGCATAATATTGTGGTAAAATTTCAGGATGATCGGTTATGGTTGATTTTCCACCATCCAAAGGGTCCCCCCTTTGCTCAAAATGCTCTGCGGCGGCGCATTGCTGCCAGTGCGGCGGACTTTTCATCTTTTGGATTGAAACCCACCGCAATGCGGCCGCATTGCGGTGGGCATTGCGCCGGGCTTATGTGGACACCCTTTGCGGCCGCAA
>JNEY01000703.1:23491-46391 GCA_020875895.1 Aphelenchus avenae
CCCCCCCCCCCCGGATAATGGACTAGGTTTGAAATTTCAAAAACTACCGTAATCCATGTTTTCGTGTTAGGACCCAGTTAGAATCAAATTTGGCGAAGTTTAAGAGCATTTGAAGTAAAAAAAATCCCCTCCCCCCGGATAATAGACAAGATCCCAAGCGTTTTACCCCTTCCTACTTCAAGTTTTCTCCTTTCGTCTAAAACAACGACGACGATATTTCAATTCCATCGTATTCTTTTGAAGTTTTTATCGAGATAGTGCGCCTCGACTTACAACAAAAAAGGTCGAAAGGGGCTCGGTATCATGCGTATCATTAGCCTTAAATTTTTGCCATTGTTACCTTTCGTCGTAATAAACACTGATTAACGGATAATGTCCATATACCCGGTTCACGACATCGTGACGCAGGCGTTGTATTTTTTTTGCGTTGCGACGATAAGCGCTAACACCTTTAGCCCAAACTCCTTGAGCCGCAACCCGTCGATGCAACTTAAATCGAAAACTTTGTCGCAATTCTTGAAATGAAGTCGAGCTGCCGCTTCCAGCCGACTCAATTTCCCGTGACTTGATATTCTGAGCTACTCTAGCGTGCGCGATCCGACTGACATGCTAGATGAAGAACATATTAGCTTGAGTCGTCCATGCATCGTGTGCAGCGCGTTATCATGCATGATCCCAGACCGATTTGGCACGCGCCAGCCATTATCAATTGTCATCGCGTAACGTAAGAAACGGGAAACGGTAGGAATGACAAATGGCGACGGCACTTAGAAACCTTAGATTCCCAGGTAAGTCTGCATGCATCAGAATGGAGTTCTTAACCAGTTTATCCCGACTGCTAGCTGCACAAGCATTGCAACAATACCTCCTCAGAGGAAAATACTAAAAAGTTGTGCGTATGTCACCAAGCATTGCTGTTAATGCTTGTGAATCTTCAAGCTTACGTGTAAGTGCAATATTCTTCTTCTGGTATAAGCTACAAAAATTGTGTTTCATTGCATTGCGGGATGAAATAAAATAACCTGTGTGCCGGCTCTGGCGCATTGCCTCTAAGCTACGCGTTTTTACAGGTTGCTCGCATGCGGCTACTTTAGTTACGTTTTCAGGTTTTGCTCAGACATTAGCTTGTGATGGCAAATGCCTGAGCAGAGCGTTTTTTAAAACTTTCTCCTTAGCCAAATAAAGAGAGTTTCAGCGTTTCTTCCTCCTAAGATCCATGTCAGCGGCCTGCTTTGCGGATTACGGCTGCATTGTACAAGAAGACCTAGAATCTCGTTTAGAAAACGAGATGTATTGCCCATTGCACATGTGCACAATGCAGTTTTTTTTAACGAACGGCGGTTTTTGCTTTTCTTTGATGCTAAACTTAACATGCAGTTGCAAAAGCGCCGAACACTAATTTCCGAGACTTTGCTTTTATGCCCTTCTTTATGACGATGTCGTTGCTTGGCCCTAGGACTTTTTGGCCGGGGTAAGGGTATAATGAACCTTTAAGAAAAACGCATGCTGTGCAACGCGTGCACGCGTGTGCCGGTGCAGCAAAAAACATAACTTTGGAAGATCTACCGCTTATGGTTTGCGAACGATCGTGAGTCATAAAGCGGCCAAATGGAAGCTCGCACGTTGTGTTTAAGACGATGCATGGACCTTAAAATACGTGATACCGAAAACAAATGAAGCGACAACGTGTCAGTATTTCCGAACTCCGAAAGCGTCAAACTTTCGTAAGGAATTGTATTGTCGCTAAATATGGGCCCAAACTGATTAGTCTCCGGAAGTCAACTTAAGTGACGTTTCGGCGAAAAAATAACAGCAGCAAAAGTGCATTCTACTTCCTTTAGGATGTCTCTCGGCATGGGAAAAAATAGGTCCGAGCTGATGTCATCGAGAATCTCAACGCAAACACGGGTATGACCGATCTTGAGAAAGTCGCCGAAATCCTTTATGCTTCCTAAAAGCGCAAGTGGGGCCGCGTGTCGGTCAATCAAAACAGCAGCTTTTTTCAATTCACGATATCAATTACTTGACTACTACGTTGTTTTGTTTACATTTTTAACGATTATCGCCGTTTATGACTTGCCTTATTGTCGCTCTGAAGCTACTTTTTGCTTAGGTGGCTGTGTAATCTTTTATTTTTCATCCAGGGAGGCAACTAGTAGTGCATGCAAGCTGGAGCTGACTTGAAAAGTGTTGTGCAATGTCGAAATAAGACGTTGTACAAGGTATAGCAACTTGGCGCTGATGCATGACTGCCTTTATATGTTTTTAGAAGGGGTCACTGCGACGTTCATGACGCGTCATGTACATTAGCAGGCCGGTAGTGTCGGAATCACAAATCCAGGCTTTTATTCGTGAACGATAAGCTTTACCTATGATGCTTCAATACCGCCAGCGTCATATATGTTTCTTGGCACTTTACCAACTTTTTTGTGCAAGTTCACGTCAAACCAGACGCGGACGCTAACGTTTCAGGTTTTCCATAAGTGCGCCTCTAGTTCACGTGGACAAAACTCCGCTTCTATTAGGAGGTGCGCCTCTGTTAGAAGACTTACGGTATCTCCGTTGAAACTGAACACAAATTACTTACCGAAAAAATCATTGCGCTATCAGACATTACAAAATGTGCGAACAAGGGTAGCTAACGAGAGTTTATTTACAGCAGTCGGTGCTTGGCAATAACCGGATCGTCAACGTCTGGATCTTCTGCCGCATTGTTTAAGAAACTCTTTTGAGCGCAGTAAAAGTTGCAACTTGGTGGCTAGAAGAACAAGTTTTATAAAATAGCAGCGTTCACTTGAATAGCTTCATCTAAGAAGTTGCGCGATTACGATGTAATTATGACTCTGGTTAAGGCATGTGACTTCCCAGTTTGAAATGCAAACATTGGAAATGCCTAGATCCTAGATGAGCAGCATCTAGTCGTATCAAACAATTTTGTTCTGAGTCTGTTTACCGCAAAGTCGATCCTAGACACGCCTCGGGGTTACGGACCAGGTTTCACCGTCATCTTTAGCGCCAAAAATGTGAAAAAGCTCAGACTAATGGAAGGATAAGTGCACTTCCCCCATTCTTTACTTACCGATTCAGCTACCCCCCCCCCCAAAAAAAACGCATATGAATGCATACCAAGAGCCTTCAGCGAGTGCGCGTGGGGTTGGAAGCCCTCGTGGGTCTTAGACATCTTATTGCAGCTTCCTTACGTTATCCTTCTGGGATTTGTATGGCAGACCAGCTCCACACAGGAATAGTGCTGAGACTTTTTTGTTGACCAAAAACGGGTGCCGTTTCCCGCTAGCAATGACGGTACTTGAATAAAAATGATAAACGTCTTCTGAAAGTAAAACGCAGTTATCCGCCTCATGTAGCACAATACCACCGCCTTGAAGCAAAAAGTGCAAAAATATACTTCGCCGTATATTTTTGACCCACTCTCTCATATTTAATGATCCCTCCCCTCACAATTTCCTTTTTTGCAACTGTTCTGACGATATCGCCCCTTGCTAACGAACACCTCGAAGTTGACTCTAACGAAGTTGGCTCATTAGCAATATTTGCATTTGGCTCTGAAATACTTTACTTATTAGCTTGGCGACAGCGGCGTCATGCACATTTCGCCTAGCGGTAGGCAGCACGGTATATTTATATATTTTCCCGGTAGGCAGCGAAATATCTAAGGACCAAACGAGACGGCACCAGTACTTTTCCGAGACCACGCAGATTGAAGCCACGAGGTTTTGAAAGTTGGAACTGTTCGCAAACTTGATTTAGGCCTCAGGAAGCTCCGATTATTGTTGCAATAATAGCTAGGGGTCGGCTGAACCTATACAAAACCAAACTCAAAACCAAACTGAAACCAAATCAAAGTAAACCAAACCAAAGTGGAAACAAAACAAAACTAAAGGTAACAAAACAAAAGTGAAAATAACAAAACAAAATAAATAACAAACTTTTGTTTTATTTTCTTTTTTGCTATCTCAAAGCAGCTAATGCAAAACCAAGCTATGCAAAACGGTACTTTTGCAAAACCTATCTGCCTTTTGCAAAATTGAATAAATGTTTGCAAATAAAAGCGTGCACTGGGGTGGAAAATCTTTACTCGCCAAAGGAAGGCTTATCTTACAGATCATAGACGAGCAAAGTGAAGGAGCCTGACCGGCAATTACGCGATAACTAGCGCCCGAAAGACCAAGAAGCAATAAGCACGAATGAAGGGAGACAAAGGGCAACTGTTCAGGAATGGTAGTGGATGGTAGGAGCCTGCTATGCGAACCTGGAATGCTGCTACTTACAACAACTGGTAGTTTGGTTTTGTTAAATTTACTTTGGTTTGGTTATGAAAAAACCTATACAAAACCAAAGCAAAACCAAACTAAACAAAACTTGGTTTGGTTTGGTTTTGTAGACGATCCCTACTGTTAGTCCCGCCGCGCGAACACGGTTCACAAACATGGACCCGTTTTACCACTGCGCATGCAGCTAGCCGCTGCTCATGAAAAGGATGGCGGCGGTGCGATGTCGAACGAATATCCGTTGTGTAGCATGAAGCTTTATGCGAAAATACAGATTTCGTGCATGACGAAGCAACTGCACACGCTTTAGCTTGCTATTTTTCATGGACCATCTTGACGAGTGCGACCGCTGCAACACCGGCAAACAGAGCGTGCCTGCATATATTTTTGCAAAGCATAAAGAAAAGGTTAGTCACAAGCTGGACTTGAACCAGCGAGTTGCTCTGCAGTCGATGCTACTCAACGCGGTGGCGTACCGAGGATCCAATTTTAGGGGGGCCAAGGGTCTAGGGGGGCCAAGATCCTGTTCGCTGAAAAAATACCTCTTGATCACTGACTCAATGTCCCCGTTATACGTGCTTTTGTTTTAACCGTAGAAGGTTTACCTATGTAGTTTGCGCTGGTATCGGTTGACCGCAGAGCTCGCTGGACTATAAGCCGCGACTGGATATTACGAACCTCGAAAAATTAGGTTTTATTATGTGTTCTGCGTAAATTTTTTTCCGTGGCATACGGTGGACTTTGACAGGTTTTTTCCCTTCAAATCGTCCACAACGCTATATTATTAATTTGAGACTTCTTGCTAGTAATACCGTAAATCTTCTAATAGAGGCGCAGCGCCTCTATTTTCACACATGGGCAAAAGGTGCGCCTCTATTAGAAGGTGCGCCTCTAATAGAAGGTGCGCCTCTATTTTCACACACTAATGGCCGGCAAAAAACCGGAATACTTTGGCCAAAACTGGACCAGAATTGGCGTCAAAATTTGACCGAAATTCTGCATTTTTGTGGTTTTCGCGATTAATTTCAGCCCAACTAAGTTATATCATTGCAATGCCGGCCAAAGGTGAAGGGATTTGTCGTTTCCATACCCTTTCTAGGTTCTTTATCAGCTCACATTTTTGTTTAAGAGATAATTTATGACGGATTTAAAAAATTAGACCAAACATGACTGCGCCTCTATTGGAAGGTGCGCCTCTATTAGAAGGTGCGCCTTTATTTTCACACATGGACAAAAGGTGCGCCTCTATTAGAAGGTGCGCCACTAATAGAAGTGCGCCTCTATTAGAAGATTTACGGTATTACTAATAAGCAACTTCAAAACTATTTGAAACTGCATAGTGCCCATAAAAGGGACGCTACTTGAGTAACATTGCGGCAAAGCCCGAATCCGACAAGTCGACAGTAGTGAAGAGGAGACAAGGTTTTAGACGTCTGCTCATGACAGCGTGGCTCTATGTGCGCTGGAGCTCGCTGTTACTGTTTTCTTTAGACGTAGTTACGGTCTTCCTTGGCGTAGAATTTCTTCTTTAGAATTCTTCGACGACGCCTTTCAAGGCTCTCTTCGCCGTCAGCTGATGTCTTAGAATAAGCCTCATTTGCAGAAATATGCTGAACTGTGACTGGTGCTAAATGTACAGGTTAAATTGCTTACGTACATCGAACATGTGTCAACCATCAGATTATATTTTGTTAAACAACGCGTGCCTCTCAAAGACTACTGCGCAATGGGGAACTGCCATACGTTATTAGACAAGTGCAATCTGCTTCGGTAGCATCGTACGCAGATGTCAGACCCAACCCGTTCGTTTGGTTTCTGGGCGAATATCTGTAAATACTAGTCGCTGGCCTTGTTAACAGTGCGGAATATACACACGCAACGATTCCAGAACTGATGGAAGATGTTAAAACCTGGGTTTGGCCTCAACCCTTTTCTCGCCATTGGCTAAGTAAGCCCGCTTACAAGAGTTTCCTTGCACTGCATACGCACAAGTGCATGCAGTTACATGCACTTCTGCCATGCATTGCAGTAGCAGATATCCCAAACCTTCCCCTGTGGCGTCTGCAGCGGGCTATTTTTTAGTTAAAACGTGCTGGAAAATCCCTTAATGTCATTACAAAGGCAAAAATTCGTTCGTATGTAAGATAACTAAGGGTAAGGCATTCGGCCTTAAATAAGATATTCGCTGTCCTGTTAAGTGGGCTTAGTATGCGACCTAAAACCCTAAATCCTCGTCGCTGGCGCTCCACGCTCCACACGCACTTGTTGCAGCTAAGACAACTACAAATGAGCATGCTCAAATGCCAAAGACGTCTTTGGCATTTGGGAACATAATTTATCCAGCTTGATGCGCATCCGAAATCGCTGTCACGTCAAAAACATCCGCGACAGCATGACGGTTTTTTTTTTGTTCAACATACGTCCTCTTTAATAACAGCAAAACCCTTAATATTCTTTTACTGCCGTTCCGATATGTCTGCTGTGAGCTTAACCAAAGGCCTTAAACGGACGGCGGGGTTCCGAAAACTGTGGCGTTGTGGAAAACTTCAGACCCGCTGCTTACGTACAGGCTTAGCGGAACCCGTCATTGTGCGCTTTCTCGTGCTTACCCAACAGCTATCGTAATTTCCCGAACAACCCCTTCTCGAACAACTCCCCCTCCCAAAAAAGTCCGCTGCTTGACCGAAGAGAGGACGACATTCAAAAATTCTTTTTGCGGAAACCCCAGAATTATCGTACATTTGCCAGCTACGCGTTTAAAAGAAACCTTGTTTTCAACACGACATCGTAAAACTACAAAACTGCTCAACTACACATGAGCTGACAAGAGATCAACCATGCATGATCCGCATTTACCGTTTCTCATACTTTTGGTTTTCTTTGTCGCAATGCTGGTTGCGTAATGTAGGGTACACATTCTTAAAGGAGAATGGGCAACGAGCTGGGGAGCTAGTAGCGAGGATAGCTATGGTTCAGCGTTCTAAAAGCTCAGGCTTTTCTCGTAATCCAGGTCCGAGTAAGGCTGCCAGGATATCAGAGTAGGCATTAGACGAAGCTTTTTTTCCAACTAGCGGCTGGGCTGCGCTTCGCGCAGCCGGCGCCGCTACCGGGGATTACTTGCACCAAGCGGATAAATTGTGTGTCATGGCGCTACGGTTTGCGATAAGCGTTCCAAACTGCGTGCGTCGGACCGCAAGGTAGACCACAAAAACCGAAATTTCATGTTTACAAACCTTTGCACAGGCTAAACGCGCCCTTTTTGGGCAATCGAATGTTGCCAAGCTCGACGGGGTAGCCGGGTCTCCTCTGAATCTCCATGCTTGAAAACCCCTCCGAGGACCTATTTGGCAGAATATATGCTTCTTACCCGCTATGTGCATGCTTCCATAGCGCTCGCTATCGCATGGAAGCATGGGACAGGTAGTCAATATTTGATCGGCCATAACTTTTTTCTAGCCAACCGATCCGGCTAAAACTTTCCACTTTTTTCATATCTTTAGAAGCCCTATTGAATGATAGCAAGCCTGGCCCCATAGTGAAAACATTTTTGGGGACGGACAAGGAACAGCGCGTTAGTGTACAAGGATTATTGCCCCTCCGATTAATGCGATACGTCACTCTTGGCCGAAATGAGCGGTTTTGACACCATACCAATCACCTAGACCATAGAACTGTAGAACAGGCCTTTTTGGTAACCATTTTAGCTTTAAAGCCAGGGCCGTATGCAGATGCTCATCGCCGAAAAATTATGTTTTTATCTTGTTAGGGGAAAAATTTAATCGCCCAAAAAATTTAAGTGGACGTACCTAAATTGGTAAAGTCGTGGATTTCTTTTACAGGTTTGACGCTGGCGGGGTCGGCATATGTGTCCAACGATTCCTAGTCCCATTCTGTTTTTTTTTGTCGAAACTTGAAGTACGCGAATAATCCTCAATACTTCTGCGATTCATTCATAACGCAGAGCGTTGCTTGCGGATATTTCTCATGGAAACGTAAACGACTCCAATTACATACGCGTCAAGCACGGGCGCATAATCGACTTCAACCCGCATGACGTTCCGCAATGCAAGTTTTACCAGTACAATCCGCTTCGATCTTTATCCTTATTGTGCATCGGCGCGCTTCTCATTGGAAGCCCACTGTTTAGTCGTAGATCTGCGGGTGCCGAGAGCATTTCACTTGGGCAAGCTCCAAGAAACCGTTGGCAAAGCAACACGTCGAGTACGGCAGTACTGCTGACTTCAGATTTTAACCCAAATTTATGCTCTCTGTTTGCGAACTGGCACTCAGAAGACCACAGAATAAGTGCTTCATTTTTATAACATCAGTAACTGATTTCTTCCAACGAAGCCGATATTTTCGTTTGGACTCATCTTAGGCGCGAGACGAACCTCGCGGAAGCAAAAACTGCGCGACGATTGCGCATTCGATAACGGACGTCATCTTCGAACGAAGACATCCGCGGCGGCTAACTGTTCTCTTGCATGCTTGTTGCTAGCTGCGGTGCGCCGCTGAGAACGTCACTTTGTTCTTTTCTGCTAGATTCTTTTTTACAACTCTAAAATTATTTTATGCTAACATCACTAAGCTAAGTAGTGGTTATGTCAGCCCAAGAGACCTGCTGTCGTTCCGTTCTACGGCGTCAATTTTTACAATTCAATGCGAGCACTGATTTCATTATTTAATGCTAGGTGAAATCCGACGTTTAGTATTAACATTGACGACCAATAGTTCCGTAAATGCCCAACCCTCTACCCAACGTGCCGGAAGTGCCAAAAACGCTAAAAATAATGTGCCTTTAGAAATACAAAGGTATAGCGGAATTATTCGTGGCACTCTTATCCAGGTTTTTCAGAAATAGTGCTAAACCTTTGTATTTCACATTATTATTTTTATTAGCACATTATTTTTAGCGTAGCTGCCAGGTATAGGTTGTTTGAAAATTATACGTAACCGACTTAAGAGAATTCCGATACAGCGCATGCCGTTAAGCATACCGCTTCCGTTTACGCCGATGATAAATTCAGGTTTTTATGAGCAAAAAGTAGCTCCGTTAAAGCTTGATGTAATTTTATGAGCTGGCCCATTTCGCCCCGGATTTTTTTGCTGTTCTCCTGCTCTCCCCAGTCGTGCGGCTACGAGCGCAGACATTCTTACGCGGTAGCATGAGTCATGAAGATACCGCTTAGTCGACACGTGAATGGGCGTACCTTGAAAAGGCTATCGGGGCGTCCATCTAGGGGCAGCTGAATCAGTTGCGGGAAAGCCGCAACAGTGTGTTTGTCCAGCGTGTTCTGATGCCTTAATACAAGTCTGAATAGCGCAAGCGCGACGTATTCCCCTTTGGTCCTGTTTTTATGCTCTTCCCAGCCGTGCGATTGCAATATCCTTCCTGTTTCGATACCTTTGATACCGCTAAGGCACTGTTCCGCTCTGATTTAGGCCACGCATAATCTGGCCATCTTCGTGCCTTGTTTGTGTGGAAATAGTTCTTTCGTAGCAAAAAATGGCACAATACTCGTTCTTCATGTAGACATACAAAAAGAGCCTGCTTTGCATTGCCGTAGGTTACATGAGCTTGTTTTTTTCGCACTCCACGATATTTTTCGCTTCACTCCTTGTCCCATTTGCTCGCCTTTTCTAGCCCATTATTTTCGTACGATTGTGATGAGCCTAGCTGGCTGTGTTTAACTCCGCCGTTGTGTGTGGGTTTTGTGGGTTGCGTTTACACGGAAATACCCTTCCACTATTACATAAGGCAGGCGGATTGCTTGCTAAGCAATGACAACAAAGTGCTCGCAAGTAAGGAAGTATTGTTCTGAGGGATAAGCATGAGTAGTTTTGACGAATTTATGCAGGTCTTCCCGCAACAAGTTCGAACCTAGCTAGGTCCTAAGGATCTGGACATCGCATTTTTCATACACCCATGCTTGCTGCGAGCGTCCGAGTCGTGGAAAAGCCTTTTTAAGCGCGTGCGAAACTGGATATGGATAAACGCGCAAAATTTTTCTCTGGGGTAGCTACTTGGAAGACACAGAATACTTCCTCGGCGAGACGAACGCGACAAAGCCGACAATTGCGCGAAGATGCTCATCCGATAACGGAGGTCAATGTAAACGCCGCTCACCGTCCATCCGATTCATCAACCACAGCTGTGACAGGTTTTACAAGAAATCCCTATTGTTCATGTAGCTCATCTTTAAAGGTATTAAAGTTCTTTTGAACTGATGAAAGGTATTTAAACTTTTCCTTGCCTGAGCACCGAATCGCAAGGTTTTGTTGTGTCGTATTTTCTCTAGTGACCTCCATACCCCCGCACCCACCTCAGCCCTCTCCCAATAGCGTCGCATCGCAAGATGCGAAGGCAGTAAAGACAGTAAATCATATGAGGAGATGTTAATAGCCAGCTTTATAAATGTTGTGTATCATAAAGGGATCGTCATGTTCGAACTGTCAATGCAGCTATATGAATCCCCGCAAAGTGCCAGCAAAAATGCGGACCTGACGTTTAGACTACGTCATTATCGCGGCTGTTCACGGCTTTTAGCTCCACGGGCGCATATTCTAGATCCTATATATATATATATCGTAACGAATATCGGATCCTACGGACATGTTCGGTTTTTGCCGACTGGATCGGGGACCGGCCGGGTTCAGAGCCCGGACTTTCAGCCCTGAATCAGGGCCGGGTTGAATAATTGCCAGGGCTGGGTTCAGGGCTGAACCGTGACATTCAGGGCCGGGTTTTACCGTAACTTGGGTCAGGGCCGGCTTTTCAGGACTGAGCCCGATATTCAGGGCCGGGCCGGGTTCAGGGCTCAACCCTTAATCAGGGCCGGGTTTTCAGGGTAAACGTCGTAATTACGCCTGATTTTATCTACTGCAGCTCTTTATTCACAGGATTAGCCATTAGGCAGAAAGAGACTGCTAAGTGTGCAGCATCGACGTACGACACGAATAACCACCGACGTAGGGGACATCAAACGACAACATATTTATTGTCGTTTCATGCCAAAAATTTTAGTGTACCTTTCACTTTGAGTTACGCGGTGCAAACTGTGCCTTCCGCATTTGCTCAGCTTTTTCTTCATGTTCGCTGCTACATTGCACTGTTTACGATTAACTTACGAGGATTTAACGAGAAACGTAAAAGCGAGAAAGGTGAGTGCTGATTCAGGGCGGGTCAGGGCCGGGTTTTCAGGGCTCATCCCGAAACTCAGGGCCGGTTTTTGCCAGAATTTAGGTCAGGGCCGGGTCAAGACCGGGTTTTCAGGGCTGAACCCTAACATCAGTGCCGGGTTTTGTTGGAAACCGGGGTCAAGGCCGTGTCCGACCCAGAAAACCCTGACGGGCCCTGATCAGTGCCCGGCCCGAAACGAACCCTATTCTAGATGCAAGATACCACACTGTTAACTATGCTTAGTTTATTGCTACGGAAAATGCGAAATCGGGAAATACCGTACTTCGCTTAAAGCTGACACCGGTGAAGTTTTTCTCTTCTAGCATCCGACGAGGGTAACAGATCTAAAGGGCGAGGAGACAGCTTTTTTGATGTCCGTCGCCAGGCCCCGCTCGGGAAATTATGGCCCAAACTGCCAAAAACTGGCCAGAACTTGACTAAACATGCCCATGTGCACAAAAAAGTCAAGCGTGAGCGAAAGGCAGCTTGAAAGCGCTCTTAAATGGGTACGATTTAGCGCGTTACGCTTTTTATGGAAGATACAGCTCATCTCTTTCGTTTGGCCACAGTCGTTTTCCCATGAGGGTACCGTATGCACAGCCACAGGCAGACTCTTCCCGGTTTTCATGATGGACTGAGCAGAATGCTGGCACTTGTACTGGTGTTACGTCTGTAAGCACCGTACTGCCGTGCAATCGGTACAAGCTACAAGTGGCGCCGGTCATTACGGATACGGTACGGCTACAACTTCCTCGATTTAGCGCAAGTACTGCTGTCGACTGTTATGAAACCCATGCTACAGCAGTCCAAAACGTAGTTAGGCTACAATGTAGAGGTATACTTAGGCTTCAATCGTCCATATATCCTGGGAAAAAGGTTTTCGACTTTATTCTGGCAAACAGGCACATTCGTCAGAAGCCCTCCCGCAAAAAGCAAAAGAGATTTTAATGCAACGTTGTTATTCGTAATATAGCTGGCTACAGCACGTTGAGTCCGGATGCCAGTCCTCCAGTCTTGTGCGAATCCAAATTTGTTCCTCCTCCACTTCCTCTTTCCTCCTGCATAACTTATAAAAACCTCTTCCTCTTCCTCTTTCCTCTTAGAGGTTAATTGTCCTCTTCCTCTTTTCTCCTTCCAAAAAGTTGTTTCCTCTTCCTCGTCCTCATTTCTCTTTAAAATGATGAAAATTCATGAAGAAAATGGCGAAAAAGAAGCAAATTCAGCAAGGAAATTGAAAAAATGAGGAAGAAAATTATGCGTGAGGAAATCTTTCCTCCTCCCCATCCTCTTTCCGCCTTACCAAAATTAATTTCCTCTTTCCTCTTCATCTTTCCTCTTGAGGTGTAATGGAGAGGGCTTCGTGAAGCTATGGTGGCCTGTGAGGCATGCGACTACCGTGTCCCAGCATAACAAGGGACAGTCTATGAGTGCAAAGGATGACGCGGATCGGATCGGGAGATCGATCCGCGTTGCGCTAGCTTCGCGGCCAGAGGCGATGACGCGTTCGCGAAAGGTCGCGAAAGGAATGCACGGCGTGAAGCATGAAGCTTGCAGTTTCGGGATGTTCTGCTAGCGGAGCCTAAGCGCTAATGGAAGCGCAAGTAGCGGACGTTCCTTCGAAGTGAGAAGAAGGATAAAAGGACGGAAGTGGCCGCGAACGGGGGGAATGTTCGGGAATCAGTGTCCCGGGATCAGTGTGCTGGGACCGATCAGTGACGTGGGATCAAGCAGTGGCCGTCGGATCTATGGCGTGATCCGTTCGTCAGGAAATCACTAGCTGAGGGCTAGGCATACGTCTTCGTGATGGCACTAGGGCCAGTCACTATTCTACTACGTGCGTGTGCGACTACCGTGTGACCGTCAAGTGCAACCTACGAGGATGGGCCCAACGCTTCCGTACAGAGGTTAATTTTTATATTTTTCCTCTTGCTCTTTCCTCCTTGCATAAATTTAATTCCTCTTTCTTCGTCCTCTTCCTCCGAGGAAGAGGAAGAGGTGTGAAGGAGGAAGAGGAAAATTCGGGAGGAAAATACATCACTGATGTCCTCCAGCATAGCATTTGCGCCAGCGGTTCCGCCGTCCGTGGATATTGGCAAGAGCTATTGTTGCACGTATGAGTAGCGACCCATAAGGAAGAGTACTCAAGTTTTCCAGTACTTCCAAGTTCCTGTTCCAGTTTCTGTTCCTACTCCTCGCTAACAGGAACACCCGGAACTCGGAACTCACGATTTTTCACCTGGAATTGGAACTACGGCTGCAAATGTCAAGGGAACTATTATCAAGGGAAGAGGAACTTGGAACAGGCCAAAAAGGGTGGAACTTAGAAAACACTGTTACATGAGGTTTAACTATGCTTTGCTACTGTTTACAAATAAAATCAATCAAAACGATTTCGCATAGTTGCATTTGTTGTTCTACCATAACTAAATGACTTTTGCCCTTCTGGCCGAGTTCAAGGAACGTCGGAGACCGTGGTCTACGACTCCAGGCTTTAACTACCCAAGACGCTTATTTTCATTGTATGCTCGTCTGCCCTCCAGTGAGGACACTTTTTGCTGGCGATTTAGATGAATGATAATTCACTTTTGAGAACTCTTCGAGAAATTTCGCGAAAGATTTTAAGGAACCAAATCGGAATCTCCCGTCGGTGTGCTGTGCGACGAAGGATCCATCATTCTTTAAGCTGCGTTCACAATCACCGACTGCCGCAGTTTCAGCCGCACTTTTGACTGTCGCAGTTTCAGCCGCAGTTGGCAAAAAGCCACAGTTGTGTTCACAATCAAACCCAAAACAGCGACATTTTGAGTCGAGTGTTCACAATCAAGCCGAAGACTGTGGCTGACGCTGAAACTGTCGCAGTTTCCCGACTGCAGCGGTTTCNTTCACCGGAAACCACCCTAACGGCTTCAGCAGTCCGTGACTTTGTTTGTTCATTTTACTTAAAGCAGCGTCTAATAATGGCTTTACAATCGACTCCGAGGCCTAAAAATGCGACAGAACCGGTTTACGCACCAAAAAAGTTTCGCCGAAAAGTGTGGACTGCGGCTTTTTTTCAAAAATTTTTGAACTGTGGCTTTCAGCGCCAGTCACAGTTTCAGCCGCAGTTTCGGCGACACTCGAGTTGATTGTGAACATGTTCGACTGGCGCTGAGAGTGTGGCCTCAGCCGCACTTTCAGCGCCAGTCACACTTTCAGCGACACTGTGATCACAATCAACTCAAAAGTGGGGCTGAAACTGCGGCAGTCGGTGATGGTGAACAGGCCTTTACTTTGAGCAATATCCATGAGCCTTTTCGGGTTTGCCGGCAATTCGAGCGCGCCGCTTAGTCCTACGTAAGGCTTCGGTTAGCCGAGCGCGCCTTTGGCACGTAACGGACTACATACGAGGTCAGTTGTGATCGCTCCTCAGACACGACGGACAGGCGCACACTTTGATGTTGAATTGCAAGCGCTGGTGTGCTGCGGTTTGACATATCGTCCGTTTGTCGTTCAAAATTGCTTTGACTATACGCTATTCCCATGGATTACGCCCAACGCGCGATTTGCCCTGCACAAATAAACTACCAGTCTTTTCTTTAAAATTCACTTTATTGGCGCTAATATTTCCGCTACGAACTGTTCTACACTTGGCATAACAGGTTTTTTATTTGGCTGCACATACCTTAGTTTAAATGTTTCGCAGAGAACGACACAGGAGTATGGCAGCTTTCCCATCCGGTTAAGGGTATCTGAGAAATAGCTCGGCGCTCAAGCACGCAATGGTTTTTACCGATTTTCTGCTTTGCCTCATCCTTCCCGGAAAGCCGGCTTTCAGAAGTCCCGCCGCCTTGGCCGGCCCTCCGCCGGAGCGTTATTCTCAGCAGCACATCTTTTCGGGACGCGACGAATCCGGTGGAAGCCTGTCCACTGCGCGAAGATTAGGCGTCCGATAACGGAGTCAGTCGGGAAGGCTCCTAACGAGCGGCAGACAAGTGCTCAATTGCGCATTGATCGCAATGGGTGGCGTACTTCCGCCATATTTGATTCCTTCTTGCCAGTTATTTTGCACTTTTTGCTGTAACGTGGCTTTTATGCTAATGTTAATTAACTTCATGGCAATTGTTTTAAACTGTTATCTGCGAGTTTTTTTTTGCCCTGGTTAAGACTCGCCGCCTGAGGATCATTCAACACAGTAAGCTCCTTCCTGGCCCGCAACCCAGTACAACGTGGTCACCTAGACCACGGAACTGTGGACATATCTTTTTCGATGACCATTTTTACTGGAAAGCCGGGCCACATGCAAGGTATCTCATTAGCAAGAAAATATGTTTTTATCTCATCGGCGAACAATAAATTCATCGGCGAAAAGAATTAAGTGGGTGAAAATAGACTGGGAAAGTTGCTAACGTTTTTTTTGCAGGTTTGGCGCGGGCGGGACCGGCCCGTGTGTGTAATGTTTTCTAGCAACCAGATCTCTTTAGGTTTTAAAAAATATAGTTTCTAGAGGAAACGTGAAGTACGCCAATGATCTTGCCATTCAAATCTTTTCTGTGTTTCATCCGTACCGCATACCGTTGCTTGCGTATGTTTCTCACGGATACGTAAACTTCTCCAGTCACATACGCGTCAAGCACGAGCGCATAGTCGCCTTCCACCGCACAATGCTCGGCACTGCAGTTTTTACCACTATAATCCATTTCGTGCTTTAACCTTGTTTATCCTATTCCTTATCCTCCCCTAAGTGAAATGCTCTCGGCCTTGCAAATAGCCGACCAAATAATGAGCTGCGAATGAGAAGCGCGCCGATGCACCTCCAAAAAAAAACCGTTGCCAAAGCAACCAGGTCGATTAAAGCAGCACCGATGACTCAGGTTTTGAGCCAAATTTATGCTGTCTTATTTTGCAAAAAAATGCGTGCACGCAGACTAGCATTCGAGAAGACCACATGTAAGTGCTTTATTTTGTAAAATCAATAATTCGAATTCGAAATTTTGCTTTCGCATACATGGAATGGATAATTGGCCCGGCATTGCTAAAAAGTAAGCACGCGTGAACGGGCTTGCACGCAAGCCAGACTTGCTGAGCGCGATAGCTCACTCAGTTCACTGCTGGTCAAAGAGCTTAAGAAGCGCTATAGCAGATTCGTCAACAAGGATCCAACTCCACGTGGTGGACATTGCAGGCCATACTAAGACAGTAAAAGCTCTTCTTACTTGACTAACGAGAAATCCAAATTTGTTGTGCGATCTATGGGGCGTTTGGATTTTCTTTGGAAATACGAATACAGTGTTGGGCGGTCCCGGTCTCGGACCCGGAATCCGGAGGTTCGGCTCCCGGTCCCGGACATCGTTCTAGTCCCGGTCCAATGCAACTTTTGGGCTTAGACCAGCCTGGCTCGACGAAACTTTAATCAAAAATTCCACATATATACCAACAATTTTTCAGAAGAATCTCCTAACGTAGCGTCGCTCGTATATTCATCTGCTTGAAAGCGATGAGTTTTCTACGGAGGTACATTTTGTTGGTTGTTGAATTCTCAGGAAGCACAATCACTTAGGGCTAATAGGTGCATATACCTTGCGGCTTGGCCGGGAAACAAGCATAAAAGCTCAAGCGTTCTACTAAATGCAACGTCAAGCGCATGTCTTTGCAAGTCAGACGGAATACCGGGTCGCTTAAGGCACTGCTCTATATCAGTTTCTTTAGTTTAAGCCACAGAAAGCCGCCTTTCATGCGCTTCTTTATTGTGTATTTGGGTGAGCATTCCCTTGGCGCGCGACGAATTCCAAGCAAGCTGAACAGCTGTGCATTGATTGCGCATCCGATAGCGGAGATCAATTGCGAACGCTTCTCTTCCGCGGCGGACAAGTGTTCTTTTAATGGCACTGCATGATTCATTGATTGCATGTCACGTTGAAGTGAATATAAATAAGTGACAATAACTGACTGTTTCATTTCTTTTAAAAAACACTTGATCGGTGCTAAAGTTAGTGCTTGAGCTATTCCGATTTCGGCTGCCTAGCCTTGTTGACGTTGGTACGAGACTGCTATATACGTGGCAATAAAAGATCGCCAAACGCTCAAAAGTCTCGTGGTTTTGCCTATGGTGTGCCTTTGGTACTGCATTGCGGTTACTGCAAGTTATCACTCGTGTGATCAAACCAAAAGACAATATTTTATGACAAGCCAACGACATGTCCTCCGGCATATCCTCACATATTGCGTCGTAACCCGTTCAATTATGTAAGCCCGTGATTGCCTTGTAAGTGTAGTATGCTCAGAAGATGCTTTGCTAAGATGCCGACATTCATGCTCGCTCGCATGCATGGTTTCTGTTTGCGTCACGAACGTTAATTCTGAAATATTTTCGTGGCAATACGCTCTTAAATATTTTATTTTGGATGCACTTACATAACTGCATGCTTTATGCATTTAAAGCATTCTCGCGGTTCGTGAGCACAGGTTTTGTCGTTCGCCTGGGGTCTCCTATACCGTATCTCTCACTTGTGGCTGCTGGCCGTCTGAAAGGTTTTTCATACCCGCCTGTTTGTTATTTGAGGACGTTATTTACGAAACGAAAGTCTTCGTGTCTGCGATGATTTCTCGCTATTAATTTGCTTACTTTCAAAAGCACACGCGTCACGCGCGCGATCTGCTTAAACTCTGCTGGGCCGTGGGCCAACGCGTAAGAACGGAAGATTCGCATGCTGGCACGTTCATTTCGCTTTGTCAATGTCCTAGGGAAGAGTGTGCCGTGCTACCTGCGTTGCTGTTGCTTTCACGATAAAAAAATAACTCGCGGAATCTATCAATAAGATTGCTAGAACGGTCGCACGCCAAAAACTAGAATCCCGGCATGCTTACCCTTACTTATGCAGCCAGAAGCGTGTGAGCCTAAGCTTGGGGTTTTCCCTACGTATTTAAGGATTAGGGTTATGCACGACAAAAACAAGGGGTGCATGACCGATGATTTGCTAAGCTTCTGCTAAGCTTTAGCTGATTTTCATATCCTAATTTTTATTGACCTAATAGATTTATCACACGTCGTTCGTGTAGTGACTTCGTTCTAGCTGCATCAGCGATTTGGAAGTGCATATTAGCAATCAGGAGGACTTCCTTGCGTACCGAAAGATAAATGGACGAACTAAACGAATAACCGAAGTTACCCTCGCTATGCCGGAGTAATACACGTGAAATTTCTCGGTTTTGTAAATGCATCTGCGATCAAGTTTTTTGGAATCTGTTAACGTTACTTCAACGTATTCGTCCCTAGTGCGCTGCTTACACCTACTAATTGTGTTTAAAATAACTGTCAGTGTGTCTAGGTAAGCCGTACGATCGTATGTTTTGCCAAAACTTACGCATTCCAAAATGTATTTTTATGCCCGCCGAGTCATTTTGTGTCTATACGCAAGCAAATGCGCTTAGGGCGTTGCAACAGGTTTTGACTGGACTATTTAGTATGTATAATTTCATAAAAGTCTTATCGCAATTCAGAAAAGTCACCTATCCCCTATGTCGCATTCGAGGGCTGGCAGATGTAAATAAGGTTGTTTATGGCATTTCGTTATGAGCATGCTCTACCTCGATGCACATGCTACATGCTACGTGCATGCCTTACCGCTATGTGCATGCTATATTACGAGAAATGATACAACGTGCCCTTTTCATCTCCTTGAGTCCCTTGCAGAAAGTAACGTCAAACTGGAAGATCCAGCTTTAGCGTTCCATCGTAAAAACGTTGGACACACGGAGTTTGAAATGCTGGATGCATGCGCCATCACAATGGTAATGTAACAACACTACAATGTGTGGGTCGTATAATATATGCGGCTAGCATCAGGACGCAGTGAAATTTGAACTACCTCAAGCGTATAGTCGCTACATGTATCTGGTGCCACGAGCAGGTTTTTGGCTAGTCGCCACCATATCCCGCTGATTCCTGTTTGCCAGAAGTAGATCAGTCCAGGAAGCATAATTTATTTTTTAGATGGAAATGATCGTTTTGACTATAGAGAAGCAGAGGACAAGCGAGCAAGAATGAATGATTTCGCCAAATTGTGCCTAAAGGTTCAAGCACGGCGTATTTGAAAATAGCATCTTTTTTATGGGGGCCGTATGTCCTTTATATAGCAGGGATGGCCAGGTCCCGGTCCCGGTCCCGGTCGTCAGAAAAATTCCGACCATCCCTGTTATATAGGGAGGTGGAACGTCCATCTGTTTTGCAAACTGTAAATCTTGGAATGTTTGAATGAAATTTCAGTGGAAATCGGCACCTTCGTAGCCTTGACTTGCTAGTGTCGCCAGCGGCGGCATGTAAATTTCGGCCACTCGGCGAAGAATATACGTGCGGCAAATTTTGGGCACGAAGAGCACGATAAGACATCTTAAGTGCGTTAGTGTACCCGAAAGATCTCCGCAACAACAGTGGGGAAACGCACGCAAGTTTTTAAAACATCCTTGCCCTTTACAACAGAGGTGCATATCTAGTTTTTCTTCGTCTCGTCAGTGTCCGGGTTTGACACCGTTCGATAGAGCTTCAAAAGTGACAAGTCGAGACATTTGAAATTTGTTTTTCTCTAAAAAATAAGGAAAATATATTTTAGAGTGATGTCTAAGATGCTAAGGTTGTAGCCCAAAAGGAACCTTTCCATAGAGTACTGATACGAAACATGGCTTTACTACCTCTCAAGAGCGTTGCCTTTGCGTGTGGATTTTTCTGACGTTTTGAACTATTTCGAAAAAGCCGGGGGTCTTACAGTGTCTTGCCACAGACCGGCTAAAAAACGATACGGGATCCTTTTTTTTAAAATATTTTGCGGACCAGTTGAAAATGCACTTGAAACCAGTAATAAGCTTGCAGAGCCCATAAAACAATTATTGAACACTTGCTGTTGCTCGCCGAAGTCGATTGTCAACTCGTTATTAATCGCTAGTTCTCTGCATTTTTCGATTTGCACATTTATCTGTTGACGTTTGGAGTGCTACTTACAGTCGTATGCTGGCAGGACGTTTTAGCAGGACCTTGGAATCTAGCAGTGACGAGCACCGAGCAGTGATGAGCAGGACTGCTGTACATCTAGGAAACGCTCAGAGCTACGCTTCAGCTTTGTATTTTTTGTCAAGTGGGCATTTATGCCGTGGGACGACAGGTTTTTTTCTTCCCCTTATGATCATACTGTCGTTTGTCTTCAATGTTTTTTGTCTCGATCGCTCGCTGTTTATCGGAGGCAGTCCTTCTTGTTGCTTGACTAGCGTTTTTTTGCTATTTGTTGCATTTACGGGATAAGCTCGGTTTATACCGGGCTCCGTGCTCTATTAAGGTAAGACAAGCGCACTTTGGCGATGACAAACTCCCCCCCCCCCTTCATAGCCTGACTGACCTTGTCCCTGTGACCCCAACCCCCTGAATAATCGACTATTCCCTCGTAGCTGACTACTACTCTGCACGTTAGTATGTGGTTTTTCTTTGCGAGTCTACAAGAGGATGTTTACCTAAAAGATGTTTTACTTCCTTAATTAGTACTTGTGACCAATGGTGATGGACGCATTGCAGCCCTCAGGGCAGGCTTAAGCTGGAGCTAGGTTCAAAGCGTAGCTCAAGTGGCTGAACTATACCAAACTAATGAGCTGCTATGTGCCTCCACTAAAGCGTTATTCTTTTTTCGTTTGTCCCAATCATAAAGCGTTGGTTTTTAAAATAGAGAGAATCCGGTATGGTGTCAACTGTGCCCACACGGTCGCGCATGTCGTGGAATGCGTTCTGCATAATGTTGTCGTTTTAACAGAGCTTTACCAAGGAATGCTACTGCTCATTCTGTTACGGTGTGTTGCAAAAACTCGGGCTTAGCACGCTGCTATAAGCCGACATTGTCCGGACGTTACTCTTGACAGGCTTATGCTTAGCCGGTTGGTTAGGGAGCGTCAAGAAAGTATGTGGTCCTCATGGGGGGGGGAGCGAACTGTTCACATTTGTTCATGAGGGGGAGGGGGAGGGATTCAGTGGTGTGTTCACCTGAACAGTATGAAGCATGAGCATCGCCCGCCGCAGGCGTCGACAGACGCTATTTTCATTACGTTTTGTCTATTCTAAGCTAGTGTTTCATTGCTTGTTAGGGCTCTTATCGTCAAACAACCATTGCGTTTTCTTTAGGCAAACGAGAGTAATGTTGTTTCAAGTAAACGCATAAAGCGCCATGAAATTTCGTAAAAGCACAGGGGAGGGGCGGGGGGGGGGGAGGTGGAGCCGTTGTTCAGAATTGTTCACATAGGGAGGAGGGAGCGTCCAGAAATCGCTTTGTGACTTTACATACTTTCTGGACGCTCCCTTACCTGAGGAAGCCAACAAAATAAAAGCAGCAGTGTTCATCTTTTTGTAGAAGTTAAATCTTCACGATTACTACCCTCGCCTTCAGGTTTTCTTCTCGCATGTGCATCGGTTAAGAAAATAAAAATTGGGCAGGATATCGTGCTTGAAAGGTAATTTTTCTCGCTGGTTTTTACTCACATCCATTGGGCTACCTTTTAGGCCATATCCAGCGGGAAAGAGTCTGCGTTGTCTCGGACTGTCGCCCAAATAAAAAGCCAGCCTTCGTGTATATCCCAACACTGACGTAGGAAGATTGACCGAAAACCCCGGGGGCAAAAGTCTCGGCGCGGTTCCCTCAGGGAAGGCGAAAACTAACAAGCAGGATCATTGTTTAACACAATTTGTTTGTATTCAGGAAAATAAGCATGTCTTTGCTGGTTTTAGGCTACCGTCGAATATTTCGATCTGGAGAATGGCCACGGAAACGGGCGTCAAAAGTAATGGAGATTGGTTACTTTCTGCTGAAAATCGTAGCCGTGTGAATCGTCTGAAGAAATGTTCAGAATGGGTACCCAACAGATGTGGTGGATGTAGAGAACGCCGCTATTTCTGCTTTACAGCCTGTAGGGAGCGTCCAGAAAGTCTGTAAGCATTACATCGCCTTTCTTTGACCCCCCCCCCCTGTAATCTTACACGTGTAAAATCGGGTTTTAAGCTGTCCAAAGCTAGGATTCTCAAACGTATGGGGTAGGGCACGCTTTATTAGGCTTAGAAG
Organism: Aphelenchus avenae; assembly: GCA_020875895.1. Lineage (NCBI taxonomy): Eukaryota > Metazoa > Nematoda > Chromadorea > Rhabditida > Aphelenchidae > Aphelenchus > Aphelenchus avenae. The sequence goes on from JNEY01000703.1 coordinate 46,024, forward strand.
GTACGTTATTTGCCTTGTTAAATGATTAGTTTACATCAAGACGTTTTTGAAAAAAATCTGTGGCATAAAACATGAAACATTTGGTTGGAAAGACGAAAAATTTGCCTGAAAAGTCACGAAAAAAACGGGTCAAAAGGACACCATTTGGCGGTAGGTAAAATGGCCCGCCGCTAGGCACCGCCAAAGTAAATTCCCCACTACATTTGTCAAATTTTCGCTTAAATTTGGCCTGGCTCTGTCTCGGAACTGAAGAAAAATTCAGTCTCGGGACATCTGTGACTGCCCGCCACAGGCGAAACCGACCAAATTTTCGGCGAAAAATGCGCAAGTTTGGTCAAAATGTGTTCAAAAGTGAGTCCAAAATTGGC
>JNEY01000703.1:55346-65941 GCA_020875895.1 Aphelenchus avenae
GTAACGATTGGCCATGCTGAGTGAGAATCCTATGCGAGAATGATTATAGGAAAACCGTGCCTTCGTGAGCGTTGAGAATAATACGTCAGGCCGATTCCGCACTTTTTTTGGACGCCCTGTTCTTTGTCAGGATTCATCGAGACAGGACTGCTCTCCTTATCAGGCTGGCGTCACAGCGTCAAAATGGTCAAGTTTCACGTTTCCTAGTGGCAAGCTTCCAACATGGCCGAAATTCATGGAAAGAGTGCCCGCCACAGGCGATCAAAGCGTCGCTGCATTATCGCGCTCTATGTTCGATTCGTTCAGTTCATTTATTCCGTTGCGACTTTAACATTTCGGTCCACGTAGACGTTGCTGTAAATTTCCCGGTAGGAGTACCAGTTTGATAGGGAGTAGTTGGAGAACATACACTGCTTACGCATGTTCTCTCGTTCGCACATACTACTCTTTGCTGCAACGTACAACGACATAAATACTACTTACATTGGTGGCTCGCTGCATTCGGCTTTTAGGCTCAGTTCTTGGTAAGTGTTTAATGGCACCTGTCTCGGCATTCCACCGTCATTGCTGTGTTCTGGTAGACCCCTAGCCTTATGGTTTCCGCGCCGAAATTTAGCAGGTCGAATGTTCTGCAATTAGTTTTGTACATGGCCGACCTGCCGACGAGCGGAACGTCATTCAGCAAGGGTTATGCAGTCGAAATTTTATCCGTTTGCTAAGAGCTTAGCAGAGATCTTGGAGTGCCCCAGCTTAAAATAGACTGGCGCAGCACCGCCAGAGTCGTAATACTTCACTCCAAGAGTCCTTCAGGTGCTGTAGAACGCTTGCAAAACGAGGGCATTTTCCAGCCTCCATCAGGAAAGTGACAACCAGGGAAACCGCAGAATGGACGGAAATCCCCTTAATTCGGGGACGTACTCACATGTATTCTTTCTCTCGCACGTTTTCGACCACGCAACCGGGGTTCCGCGTTGCGCCGTAAACCGACCGGTTGCAGAACTCGAACGTGCAGTCCTTAGTCGCGTCGTAGGCCCTAATGGAGCCTACCGTAAAAGTCCTAATATAAGCACGGTCCTAATATAAGAACAGTCCTAATATAAGAACACCCGAAAAAACGTTATCGAGGAAATGTGTTTAAAACACTTATTCGAACCTATCTCGCGCAGTTATGAATGTCTCTCGTTAACCTTAAAATATTTTTTTTCAAACCTCAAAATTACAGGTAGCTACCTGTAGCACTTTGCGCAAATTACGGATTTGTGCCCTCAATGAAAATATATAAGAACCGTTCTTATATTAGGACTTTTACGGTATGATCCACGCGAGAAAAAGTATACGCGGTGACGGGAAACCGACCGCCATAGCGGCTAAAAGCGAATGGGACGTGAAAACTGTGCAGCATTCGTCGATCGGGAAGCCAACTGCTAGTTAAAATTCCATTATCTTTTTGATTATTTCAGGCTGGTGACGCTTTCACCGCAGCGTTTCCTTCGGGCCTTAACCTTACACGTAAGTAAATGTAAATTATGTTGCCTCCAACGCGGAGAACAGCCCCTTACACCAACTTACAGATCGGTCTCCTCTGCGGGCCGAAAGCACGGCCCGCAAACCTGACTTCGACGTTCAAAAGGGTCAGCAGGGGTCGTGTCCCCTTCCGTCCTAACACGGTCCTTAAGTACAGTTAATTTCGAGAACAGTTCTGGTTACTAAACTTTTAAGTTGGTTGAACTAGGCCCTGCCTTAAGTAGAACCGACTGTAAGGGGCCGTTATTTTTTGAGTATGGGAGGGTCACCTCATTATGGGGGAGCGGGTCTAATTAAGTGGTGGAGTCAACTCAACTTGAGATTGGGGCAATACGAAATACTATGTAGGAACCATGAAAAACGTATTAGGAAATGTTTTTACGAACCCGATTATGGGCGGGTAACACCCGTTGACCCCCCCCCCCCCCCCCCCCGCCCCCCTCGCCGTAAACTGTATCATACTAACCCTCTCTCCGTTCGTATTGGTCCCCGTACGGCAGTGAGCCCCTTTCTCCCCTACATTGTGCAGACTTGATGTTTTGCTAATGAATTTGGAGAATCCTCTTCTTCACAGCTTGCGGTGCATGTCAAGAATAGCATATAAAACGCGAACAAAAGAATTTTGACACGCAACGCTTCTCTGCGCCCAGTGTCCCTGACACGCCACCGTATCGAAAGTAGTTAGCGTTGAGCTGAGTTTGAGTCTAGCTCGATTGAACAGGAGCAGCGCCGCACCAATCAAGCACAACGGGACTGGACGAGACGTATTCTTCCAGTTGACTACAAACGCTTTAGCGCACTCTTGGCACATTTCGATGTGTCCCCTCGCCGGATTTAATCTTGTCGGGCTCACTGTTCCTTATGCTGTTAAGGCAAACCATCACGTTATCTTTAGTTTTATGCGTCACTGGGGTTAGCCCGTATGTTATTAGCAAATACTGGGAGGTCTTTGGAATAGCTGAATTGACAAGGCGCTCGCCAGGGGCCAGTCTATAGTACATAGTATAGACTCTATACAGTGGAATCCAAACATTTGTTCGATCTTCGTACTTTTGCATTGTCTTCGACTGTGTTGTTTGAAGATGTATAGATCGGCATTCGGAGCCGTAGCATACTCCGTACCTTACAGACTCCCCCTCCCCAACCCTGACCAACCGGTCCATAGGCCCGCCGGGCCGGGCCTCATGACAATGATGACCTAGCCGGGCCCCGGGCCGGTATAATTCTCGAAAATAGGCAGATTTCGTCAGTATTTCAACCATTTTTCTGCCAAAGAATCCTGAAAGTCCCAGCGGCGGTGCCTGCGGCAGGCTACTTTATGTAAAGGGCATCCAAAATAGTGCATTAAACTCGCTGCACAGGGTAAAATTTTACTGAGGAAAAATACCAAAGGGGAACCATGGGAAATTTTCGAACAGGGCAAAAATCTTAACGCCCGGCCCGGCCCGGGCCGGGCCGGCCCCTCTCGATTAGTGATTACTAAAGGCTAGGTCGCACTCGCGCGTTCGGCCCCTCCGACGCCACTAGCTGACCTCCTTTGCGTAGGGAACACTACTCAGCGCGACAGATGTCCGAGCGAACGAGTCTGCAGGTTTAAAGTTTACACTGTGGAAAACGGGTGTTCCGTGCATGCGAGCACCAGCAAGTGAAAACATGACAAAACACTTTCCACACACAATACTTCTCTGCGCTAAGTGAGTGTCCTTGACACGCCACCAAAATCGGAAATAGCTAGCAGTGAGCCGTGTTGATTCTAGCTTGATTTAGGCAGGAGCAGCGTTGTACCCGATTAAGCATACCTAGAAGGACCAGAAGAGACGTAGTCCTTCCTGTGGCTACAAGTGCTTTTGGGCACTTTTAGAATGGAAACTAGATCACTGAAGCGCAATCACTGAGCAACCGGTCACGTCCGCCGGGCCGGGCCTGTATTTAAATTTTAAAACGTGTCGGGTGGTTTAGGAGCTCAAACATTGGCAAGTTTTGCCAAAGTTTCAACGATTTTGCCGGACAAGCCGAAAAGTTCCTCTGGCATGTTTCGGTTCGTACTTGCGCTTTGGTATTTGCAAGGTTTCGCCTGGAAGGCCCGCTGCCCTGGGCTGAAAGGCCGTCTCGAGTCTCACCTCGGCAGACATGACCTTAAAGGTCTTGATGCTCTTTTTGTACATGTTCGAAACAATCGCGATACGGATCACTTGATGACGACAATGAGCAACGTATCAATGTCCGCATCGGCCTCCAAAATGTCCCAAGCAACGGAGCGTGCCAAGTGCGCATCAAGTGCACAAAACGTCGAGTGCGGACTTTACTATTCCGAGAAGGACACGAATGCAGTAGAAGAGGTCTAGTCGGGTGACTAGCAGATCCGGTCTCAAGGCGGTGCTAGCTGTAACGCCCGGCTCAGTCCTCCTAAGTCTCTGACGCGATGACTTGCCTTGACAACACGGTGGGAAGTCCTACGTTTGTTGTGAGCATCTCAGTCGAATGGATTTTGCTGACAATCCACGCGTCCGTCCTCGCGTGCATCCTACGACAGAGAGCCAAAGGATCCGCGGTGTTCTATAGCGGGTTCTTTACTATCTACGTCATCCAAAGTATTGCAGACATAGTACATTATCCACTGGTGAGTCGTTTTACCAGCGGAAGTGAATACTTGAATCGGGCTTTTCGGGTCATACAAAGGAAATGTGGCCGATTTTGGCTCTAAAATTCTCGCCTGTTCCCGGTTTCCCCGCCTTCGAGATCAGCCCCAGGTCCCGGGCCGGCCCGGCACCCGACCAAGGGCCCTTATGGGACTTGAGGATATTATGCGAGGCACAGTGTTAAGTTTCCCGTAATATATCATGCTGGTTCCTCGCCCTTAGTAATTCTTACCCCCGTCGCCCATACGGCGGAGCCACGGACTCTATTGGAGGCGGTAGTTCTATTCGTAGATCTGGCCATTGTATCCTCGAGTTAATTCTTGCTATGCGAAGCTTAATTCTGTTAGGGCTGACTCCTCGTTAAGGAACTGATGGTCCTTCGACTTACACCAGTCGGTTGTATACCTTCAAGTCTCGTCGTCTTCCCGCTGCGGAACGTATTTTCTTTTATGCTCACGTACGCCGCAAACGTTCAGTTTACGACGCATGCGGCCATTGGAGTCAACAGATTCTATGCGCTTACTGACGTAAGATTGTGCGGATCTGTCCCAGGGGCGCCCCGGGACGTCCAAACCAGATGCGGGAGAACATCTACTGTTTTGGGGAATCAGAAATCGAAACTCAGTCTAATTTGTCGGAAAACGGAGACCGGAAATTAGTTCGTTTTTTTCCCCGCTGGATCGCTCATGCGCTCAAGAGCATCATGCTTAGGGATGGACGGATCGAAAGCAGCGCGTTNAATTTTCCCTCTTTTAAACCTGGAAGTTCGCTCAAAAAGGCGTTTTATCAGAAAATGATTTTATTTTTCGTCTCGGTGGTGTGGCAATGTCGTAGCGAGCGTAGTCCTGTTTTGTACTAACCGACGCTTTCGTTATCCGCGTGCGTAGAGAGTTCCGAGAGGACGCAGTTGTGACACAAGCCGCTGGCTGGTCGTTGATTCCAGTCTTCGGCCTCGCCGCTCGCCAATGAGGCAGCGACCGCGTCGATAAATCGACTAATACGACGCGTCTCTTGAGTTCCACGTGCACAATATTCGCCGAATTTTACTCATTTTTGACTCAAAATTGTAGAAATTTTTGGCGTACAAAAGCACGAGTATACGGAAAATTATTTCGGTTCGTATGCTTGATTTCTTAAGCAAATTCTCGGTACAAGGTACCGGCTAATGCTCCGGAGTCTGCTCAGTAGGCGCACAATTTTAGTTAGTTATTACTCATTTTGACAGTTTGGTAGTAGCAATAAGGATTTCAGCATTGTGGTTACGCAAAATAAATTTCATCTAGGTAATTTGGTTAATTACTTTCAATGTATTTACCGGCATGATCACAATGACTTCACATTCGTTGAATATAACCTGGAATTTAGCAGCCGGTCTTGCGACAGCGCTTTTGTCGACGATTCGATCGCAATGAACGCCAAGAACTCCGCTGGTGAACCCACTAATTCACCAGAAAACGGAGCGCCTGAAGCTGGGCGAGGGGGAACTCGACGAAGGCGGTGAGTTCTTGCTGAGCTTGGTCCGCGCTTGAGACCGGGTAGACAGCCTGCTTGTGTTCTGATCCGTCGTGGCGTAAATATCCTGGCCACTTTTCTCGTGTTTTCATGGCAGTGACCGTGGCTGAAGGAAATAGGGGTCCGCATAATTAGTAGCAGAATAATAAAATCCCCTCACCTCATCGATGAAAACCTCTCACGATTGCGACTAAGGCCATGGAAAATCATCCCTGCTACTTTCGAGCTGGCCTTCTCTAAACGGTAATTTCGCGAATTGCATTCGCTTGCTCATGGGCTCGCTCGAGTCGAAACGACTAAGATACCCACCAATTTTAGCCTACGAAAGTCGGTGTCCTCCGAACAAAGTATCGGTTAGGTATGATTTGCAAAGATTTATAGATGCTTGACTCAGACGCCCGTGCCGTACTATACTGCGTACCATATTCTACAGTTCGCGATACGGTACGGCGCATTTCCAGTACGGTTTTATGTACCGTACCGTACTGGCACAGTCCGGAGAACGGCACAGCATCGTTGTCCGGCTAAAAAGGAACTAATACGGGCCGTAGTACAGCTTAAGTATGGGCCGTAGCTTACTCCGTACCGTACTCTTTGGTACGGAGGACGGTACGGGGTGATCAGTACGCTGCGTGGGATGCCAGTACGGTACGGAGCACGTCTGCGCGTCTGTGTACTTTGAGGTCACCGGTACCGTCGGTTAGCGGATCCTCGAAGTACCATCGCTGAGCCTCCAAAATCATGGACGAGTAATCTGGCCGGTAACGCTAGGTGTATTCACGAGAGCGACTGAAAAGTCCTTTTTCCTCTTTCGTTCAAATGATTGGCACAAATTCATCATTTTCAGTGACTTACCGCTAAGATCTGCCGGAATTCAGAACAGATTTCGAGAACTCAGGCTGTTTTATTTCTGGGTTTGGGCTTTGCGGCGATGTCGCTTCCGAGGCGCTCTGTGCACTACGCGGGACCGATTGATTATGCAACTTCCTGTTTTAGAGCTCCAGCATCTCGATCAGCTGATGGACTCTCTCAACGGTCAAATGGACGACATCGAAGGACACCTGGACAGTCATAAGCAGGAGCTGCTGCAGACCCTCAAGGAGCTCAAAGAAGCCCGACAGCAGCGAGAAGAAGCCGCTAAGACGAAGGACGACACGAAGGAGGGACAGTCGTCGGAATGAACGTGCATTCGCCTATTTCATTTGACACTTTGATTTTTTGCTTGATATTATTTACCGACTTGTACCCTATGCGTTTATAAAGAGCCGATCGCAGTATAAGCTTCGTGTTGGTAACCGGCCTTCCGATCAAGTCCCGACGGATCCTCCAAGAAAGGCCCGATAAAAGGTTAAGGGCAACTATGAAGGGAATACCTTCTGTCCATTCATTTGCACTTGTAAGCGGGCCAAATTTTGCCATTATAGGGGAACTGGCGTACGGTCCTCGAATTGCACCTATATAGCCTATCGTCGAGCGACTTTTTGTCCTATCTATTCGGCAAAACTGATTTGGAAACTGACCAGTATCCGTCAACTTTTCAGAGTACTAACCGGGCCGGGCCTACACGGCCCCCGGCTAGGTCAGAAAATTGAGGACCGTTTCCATACACGGACCGGTTGCCCATAGTTGGCTTTGAAGCTGTTTCGAACACTTCCGATCAAGCTCGGTTAATCGGTGACCGTATAAAAGTTGTGTCGATAAATTCAGTAGGTTCGACAACAATAATGTGCGATACGAAGCATGTACCGCATGATGAAAGTACTAACGGGTATCCAAGGTTTTTTTTGTCGTGTTCGACAGCACGTTCTGGGAAAGCACATAAATGGGAGAGCCAGTGCAATTTTGACGTACGAGAACGTGCCATTTTGGCGTCTAGCAGACACCTATCATAATCTTGGCGCGCTGGCTTGCCAAGAACAATAGCGGTAGACAGACGCATACAGCATAGTAGTCGATTCTCGTCTGAATGCGTAGACGTTTGGCTCCCTCCTACTGCTTACCTATGGGAAATATTATTGGTTTCAGAGATGCAGACAATTAAAAGATTCATCGATGCGATAACAACACCTTGGCTTTTTTGACACTGCGGATAAATAGGCGCACATTCAAGTATGCGGCTAGGCCGCAAGCCAAACAGTTCAGCTCGGAAGGACGAAGAGACTGCGCAGCTTCAGTAACCTGCGACAGCACGAACCCTTGCTGGCCGCATCTGCTCAGGCGACGTATGAACGGTCCTGAGAGTGCTTCGTCGGTTTATTACCCCAAGTTTGAGGTACTTGAAAGTTCCAGCTCGGGCCAACGGCCTGTGGAGGGCTTAAAGTTTGGAACGCATTGCCCTTGAGGCGGAGCAATATAGTCGCAGAGGGAGGATTGTTATACACTAGCGGCTAGGCCGCGCTTCGCGCGGCCGACGCCGCTCTCTGAGGTACTTGTTTTAGCAAGATTTCTATTTAGATACTTTATGAGTCCTGACCACAGTAAAGTGAGGTGGTGTGAACTGGATGCCTAAAAGCGTCGCGTCCCCTTTCTAAGCTGTCATTGTTGCTCCCGACGTCACCGTATCCCTGAGGAACGCTCGGAAAAATTGGGAAGTTGCGTGAAATGTCACTTGAAAATGCTTCGTACTTTATGAAATCATTATTGTGCTCATTTGAATCGCCGATCAGTTCTAGAAACGTGTGCAATTTTCCGGGCGGAATGCGCGCCTACCCATAAATGAGTATGCGCTAAAAAGGTTCGAGCGTTCGGCGAGGACGTGAGCGCCCCCGACAAAGTTGGACTTTATAATAGAATTTTGAAGTAGGTTTGCGTCGGCGTGACTTTGAAAAATCACGGGTCAAAAGGGGTGTAAGCCAAAAACTAATTTGACATTTGTGCTCAGCTCACCGAGGGCTGTCATTTGAGCTATGACTGGGCGTTGTGGCGTGACTTTGAAAAATCACGATTTTGGGGGGGGGGTATGATCCCGTTTTTCCGGGGTCTGAAGGGGTTTCAGCCAAAACAAATATCAACTCGCTTTATAACTTTTGAAGGGCTATCAAATGATACCAAACTTGGATCCGGGGCTTGAAATTTTTTGAAACCGACAAACTGACAGGGGCGCTTTAGTAAGTAAGGACTAGCCGCTTGGCGCGCTTCGCGCGCCGCGCGTCTAGGAAATGTTCCTTAATGGCGGGTGGGGCAACGTGGGGAGTATCTCAGTCCCAAATGCTGCACCTCTAAAGAGTCAGAATAAATTCGTAATCAGCAAACGAAGAGCTATCATTTGAGGTGTGACGTGATGTTGCAACATGCCTTTGTATAACCACAGTTTTGAAGGTTGACCACATTTTGGAGTAGTCAAAGGGACTTGAGACTAAAACGAAGAATGGATCATAATCAGCTACCCAAATGCTTCCATTTGAAGTCCGACATGACCTGCCAAGTAGACCTCGAAAAACCCCATTCTGAGAGTTGCCCCCCCCCCCTTTTATGGTAGTCAGAGGAAGCCTCGGGACCAGAACGAAGAACGGTTTATAATCAGCTCATCAAGCGCCTTCAAAAGAGGAATGACTCGATGTTCTGGCAAAACCTCGAAAAATCGCCAAGTTCGGGGGGGGGGGGGTTACCCCTTTTAGTGGGGGGGGGGGGTTAGAAGGGGTCTGGGGACAAAACGAAAAATGATTTGTAATCAGCTCATCAAATGCTTTCATTTGAGCAATGACTCGATGTTCTAGAAAGACCTCGAAAAATCACAATTTTGCGGGGTTCGGACCCCTTTTTAGGGGTCCAACGGAGACATGGGACCAAAGTGAAGAATGATTCGTAATCAGCTCAGCAAGGGCTTTCATTTGAGGTATATAGTAAGTAAGGATTGGCCTATTAAGGACGTCATTAGGAGAGCACAAAGAAATGTTTGTTTTTCCAGTCCAAATAGTCTTCGTTGAACGACACTTCTTTTCCGATAGACGGAGCAACCATCGTTGGGCACTTGCTTCGGTCTTATAGGGGAGCGTACAGGAAAGACGTGGCGCTTACAAAAAGGTCGCTACGGATACCTAGTTTTCATTAATTTCGCTGTCTTTGTTTACTCCTCCGTTTTGTGGTCATTGTCAACGAAGCGGGTAACATCGCAGCTGGAAGAAACCAGCAAATCTCAATTGTTGTAAAATTTTGTCTCTACTTCCGACGACGATGCGTACAAAAGCATGAAGCGAGTTTTTGGATTCGGCCCGCCAGGAAGAGTCATGTTTCGTCGTTTACGGCCGCAGGGACACCTATCACCGCTGAATACCGCCACGTTCGCGCATCTGCTACTGGATTAAAGCTCAAAAAGTGAGAATCTTAAGCGCTGACCAACCTGGCTGGACAGCGCCCTGTCGAGACAGAACTCATCAGACTATTTCCCACGGTACTGCCGTCTCTTCGAACAGGTAAGCGGCTCTGCATGACGTCGGGGGATTCTAGGTGTAAAAGAGTCCATAGCAGTAGCATCGCAGACCAAAAATCTTCACAAAGTGAGGTTAGCAAAAACTTCTAAATAAGTGAACAGGCCTCTATGCTTCCAGTGCCCGTGGTAATGGTAATGGTAATGGTGGTAATGGTAATGTTCGGAAATCGGCTCAGTGGGTAATGGTAATGGTTGGTAATGTTAATGCTTCCAAAAGCGCTCAGTGGGTAATGTAATGGTAATGGTAATAGTCCGAAAAAGTGGTAATGGTAATTATCACTTTATAAGCACTAGATAAAATGCCCGCGGCAGCGATGCCAACGTAAATTTTCATCATATTTGGTCAATTTTTTGCTTAAAATTCAGTTGGTGTCGCCTGCTGCGGGCTTCTTAACTTCTCTGTATTCTGGTGCCATTTTGGCAACAGACATGGGCGTCACGAGGGGTGGGGCGGCGGGTAAGGGGGGACCAAGGCAATTTTTCTGTTTCAG
>JNEY01000704.1:0-15706 GCA_020875895.1 Aphelenchus avenae
TTCTAAGCAGCAACACTCAGAACTTCAAGCGTCAATCCTCAGGACCTCAAGCCGGAATCCTCAGAACTTCAAGCAGCACTCCTCAGAACTACAAGCCGCAGTCCTCAGAACGTCAAGCATCACTTCCCAGGAATTCAAGCAGAAGTCCTCAGAACTTCAAGCAGAAGTCCTCAGAATTTTAAGCAGCACTCCCAAGGACTTCAGGCACAGCTCGCCACGACTTCAAGCCGCTGTCCTCAGGACTCCAAGCATCAATCCCCAGGACTTCAAGCAGAAGTCGTCAGAACTTCAAGCATCAGTCCTCTTGAATTCAAGCAACAGTCCTCCGAACTTCGATAAGCACTCCCCACGACTTTAAGCCTCTTTCTTCAGACCTTCAAGTATCACCCCTCAGAATTTCAAGCAGCAGTCCTCAGAATTTCAAGCATCACTTTACGTGGACTCTCCAAAGCTCAAAACTTCTATCCGACTACTCTGAGCTTTCTGTGGACTCTTCAGAGCTTTCATCCGAGTACTCTGAGCTTTCATCGGATTCCTCAAAGCTTTTTTCGACTACTTTGAGCTTTATGTGGACTCTTCAAAGCCTCTATCCCACTACTCTGAGCTTTCAGCGGGCTCCTCAAAGCTTTTTTCGACTACTTTGAGCTTTATGTGGACTCTTCAAAGCCTCTATCCCACTACTCTGAGCTTTCAGCGGGCTCCTCAAAGCTTTTTTCGACTACTTTGAGCTTTATGTGGACTCTTCAAAGCCTCTATCCCACTACTCTGAGCTTTCAGCGGGCTCCTCAAAGCTTTTTTCGACTACTTTGAGCTTTATGTGGACTCTTCAAAGCTTCCATCGGACTACTCTGAGCTTACTGCGGACTCTTCAAAGCTTCTAACCGACTCCTCTGAGCTTTATGCGGACTTCTCAAAGCTTCCAGCAGACTACTCTGAGTTTTCTGCGGACTCCCCAAAGCTTCTAGCAGATTACTCTGATCTTTCAGCACACTCCTCAAAGCTTCTATTCGACTACTCTGAGAATGAAGTCTCAAGGTTTTGGAACAGAAAAGTCATGTATCTCAGCCAGTCGTGCCGCGCGTAGCGCGGCATCCCTGCTAGTTCGGCATTATAGTTCGGTAAAGAACTTTAACGACAGATCCAATTGGGAAGCACTATGCTTATCACTGATTTAAGCACGCACAGCTTCCTTGCGATAAATCTACCTATCTATCTAATTATTCGACATTTAAGAGGAAGCCGAACAATGCCTTGGTCCCCGCTTGGTATATTTCTGGAGTGTCTGGTTTTGGCCCTTTTAGTGCCCTTAAACGCTGACTTAGGTGCTAATTAACCCTACTACGCCCGCCGCAGGCGCCGCCAAAGACATTTTCGGGCTCCTTCGGGAAAATTTCTTTGAAAACTTAAGGTCGGACTCGACTTAGACCGTAAATATGGGAAGCTCTAACTTAAAATAGCCCGCCGCGGGCGCTTTCAGAGCGATTTTAGAGGTTATATTCTCAAACTTTCTATGAAAATTTGATTCACCTTGGTCCCCCCCCCTCCCAGCTACGTCCTTGGTATGGTTGAACTCGTTGCTGACAGACAATCAAAGCAGGCGCTGGCGGAGACGCCGCTGCACCTGCACCTTTGGTAGTTCGCCGTTGGCAACGCCAATTTTTTTGGCTTCTTTGGCCGGATGAGCTCAGAACGGTATGGTGACGCCTCGGTGGAGACAATCAAATTCTCTTCGCAACATCTTTAAAAAATCTATTATAAGGACGCAAAGCATGCAGTTCCGATGGATTTTCGGACGCCTATGTCCCTTGCTGATGTGAATTAGGAGCGCCCGACTGAACGTCTTCGATCTTGCGCTTCCTCAAGAACCATTGAACCAGCTGCCTGCGGTACGGACCGACGAGGAGGATCGTCGTCATCTAAGTAGACGCTTGCAGACGCTCGTGTACGGCCTCACGCTGACTTACGGGATTCATCGCGGGAATCCACTGGATGAAAATAGCCAGTAGCACGCCGAAGCCGACCCACTGGACGTTCAGAACAAGAAAAGTCAGTGCAAGGCCGATTGGTATGACGAATACAGTCGTTAGAGAGAACATCTAGAGCACAATCAGGTACGAACGAACAGTGGCAGTTTTTGAGACTCGTACAAAGAGGGTCGCAGGTTGTCGCACGCGGGGACTTTACAAAGAAATTCACAAATTTTCTGCTCGCACTATGCCTGCGTCACACGGGGACACTGCCGGGGGAGGGGTGGGGGTCGCCGTCCCCCGCAACCACCCCCAAAAAAACGCCACGGGCAGACGTCACCAGGGATGGCAGCCGACGCCTATCCGAGAGCGCCTAGCGGCAGGCCAATACAGCTTCCAACGCACGTTATTGCTGACGTCAGTAATGTTGATCTTAGTCGTCATTCCCCTCCGTGCCATGATCTGTGATGTAATGACCCTCCCCCCCCCCCCCCCGCGCCGCCCCGCCCGACTTGGACCGCCGCGAACCACCGGGCCGGGGCCCACGTCGGGTCCGGGCCCGAAACTGGTGTGGCGTAAAGATCGTAAGCCCGAGCCGGGCCTTGCCCAGGCTCGACCCGGGGTCTGTCTACTTTCTAATTCCACGTCATGGACACTATTCGCGAATATTTTCTCTGCAGAACGGTTATTAGCAAAAATGATTGACTGCCTTTGACGACTCGTCGGTGGCGTCTGACATGTTTCGAAGAAGGCAATAAACGCATCGCGATTGTCTATTCATTGGGCGCGACTCGGATTCGAATCGGGCCGGCCCCAGGAAAAACCAGGGCGGAGCAGGGCCGGCCCAGGTCGGGCCTGGAACTTACGGCCATTCAGAACTCTGGTCCCTGTCCTGGGTTCCTTTCCGTGTCGTCCACGGACGGAGAATTCCTATTGTCCGTTCGAAGCATACTGGTACCTACCTCCGAGAACACGAGGCGGTTGAGCTGCGACTGCATGTAGCGAACGTTAGCCGACATACTCTGTCGGTTCCGCTCGAGCGTTCGCAGTGTGCCCAGCGTGGTAAATAGCAGCACTGGCCCTATTATAGTGTCCTGAACGCACGCCGAGAAGAGAAACACTTGAAAGAGAAGATTACTCTAAAGTATCCGAATTTTGATGTTGATTACAAAGTGTTAGTTATTTAATTATAACGAATGTGTTAAAACCAAAATTATTTTTTATGTTAAAAAATAAAATCAGTGCCAAAAAATAAATTAAATTAATAATTTGGATAATATAATTAATTAATAATTCGTATATTTATTTACCTTATCAGCGCAAAAGAACACTGCCTGGTTGCCGTCGTCAAACCACATTGGATCGCTCATTCGGTCCCCACACGTAGCGACATGATCCTCGACGTTGCTGATGGCTAGGTGGATGAGGAGGCCATTTTGCGCTCCAATCAGTGCCACCACGACGCCCATTGCGAAGATGCTAACGTAGCCAAGCGTATACTCTCTAAATCTTCTATGCGTTCCCTGATTTTAAACGCATAGGAAATAGCAAACTTTTTCAATCATGTTTCATAAAAGTTTTTCGGGTTTTTTAGCTTTTAATATTTTTTGAGTTGTTTCTTGCGTGGACCGTCTAAACTAAGGTCCAGATTTTTGCTTAGTACGATGAAACAAAAAAAACTAAAGGCGGCAATATCATCGTAGGAGTGCGAAACAAACTTTTAGCCTTTTAAAAAATTTTTTAGGACTGTGCTTCGAGAAATAGCCATCCAGCGTCTCTGCTGCAGAACCGCATGTTTAGTAGCGACTCAAAAGGCCCACCGTAGGCGAACACTTTTAGCGTTTTAACGAGAAACTTTCTGTGAAACACGTGTCCACCGAGAGATAAACGCACAAAGCAAAAAAAGCTAAACTCTTTTTACTTTTGTTTTTGAGTTCGCTGTAGGTGCGCATGCGTACCTAACTACGTGTAGGTATCGAAAGATGAGCTCGACGATGAATGCAATGCAAGTGGAAGCAATAGAGGACATCCATAAGCCGACGAATAAACGCTGCCAATGAGGGAAAGCGCCGTCGGAAGGCCGTTGTCCACGAAGATGTAGGCGCCCCGGTTCGTCTCGAGTTCCTAAAATGCAGCCACTAGATCCTTTCCAAGGACGGGACGAAGTTTTCGGAATTTGGATTCCGATTCGGAATTCCGATGATAATTTTTGTGGCTTCGGACTCGGAAATTCGGTCCAAACAGAATTTTTGCAAAGGTTTATGCTAATGTCGCAGATTCCTGCGAGAAAGCAGCTGGACGCAAGCGGAGGGAAGAAAAGCGAGAATCAGACAGCCGCGATCGTGGACTCCGTGGCTGCCCTTATTGGGTAACAACTTATTGGGTAACTGCGCATTCGGTAACGGGTGCACTTTCGGTAACTGTGCACTTTCGGTAACACGCTTTCGGTAACTGCGATATGCACTTTTGGTAACAATGCGTTTTCGGTAACTGCACATTCGGTAACAAAAAAATTCACTTTCGGTAACCAGTAACAATTTGCAAACTACATTTGTTAGAATTGCCTTGGTTCACTGCCTGAAATCTGCATATTGCTTTGGCACCGTTCAAATGTGCGCGCCGCACTACGGTAACCTGCGTCCTGCGTGCATTTTCGTTGCGGAATCCAACTGACGCGCTGCATGCGTCCTACCTCAGTTGCGTGGTCACTCAGTGCTTATTTATAGGCCATTTGTTCAGTGCAAGGCGACGTGGACGTGATCACCGTTGACTAGTTCAATGATGGCTCTTGATTTGCTGTGTATTTACCTACGTTTTTGCTTTGCCTATCTAATCCCATTTTCTTGCTTGTTCTTTCTGCTGCTCATCTTCGGTGAATAAAGAGACTGGACCATCGCTTTGCACGGTTATACCTTATGTCTTGTTTCGCTCATATACCTGTGCAGCCTAAGATTCAAACGCGTTGCATCACTGCTTAGCTATGAGCGACTACGTTTTTCCGAAAGCGTTGAAGACGTACAGCGATGGCGAGGCGGCCAAGGCAAAGAAGAAGCAGCCGTTTGACCAGAGAAGCCGCGGTACGAAGGACTCCCCAAGCGGCGAGCGTCCGACAACCGTCGCGCGCAGCAGTCGTTGCATATTTACCATCTGCGCCAGGCATCGACTGATGATGAGGTAGGCATGTGGTTGCTTGGTACTCGCATATCTACCACCTGTTTAGATCATTGCGGATCTGAGAAAGTTCAGCGGGCTAAGCGATGCTGAAGAAGATGCTATTGACTTCCGGCGCCTCAAGGACCCTCAGTTGGCCGTCGTCTGCTTCCCTAGCGTCGAAGCGGCGCGCAAAGCTAAGCTGAAAATGGAGCATGGCGAGTAAGTCTTTTAACTTGACGCCATGCTTTTAACCTCATGCTACTTCTTGCATTTATAGATTTGACTGGATTCTTCGTAAGAAAAAGGAGCGCGAGGAAGGATACTTTGCGAACAAGGCGGCGACCGGGTTCAAGGCGGACTTCATTACAAAGAAGAAAGCACTCGAACATGAGCGCATGGATGACGAGGCGCGTGCAGGCAACAACGTTAAGGCAAATGCCGACGCGCCGCGCAGAGGTACTCCTCCTCCGTCTTCGAACAATGAAGAGGCCAGCTCCCAACCAGCGGTGCACTACAGAGTCGATACGATCAGCCAGGCGCTCAACTTGCCTGACCTTGGCAACGATGCTGCGCGAAGCATGACCGTTGCGTCTTCGATGTTCACGCAAGAGCTGCTTCAGCGCGCAGGTTTCGAGGCCGAACGTGACGGCAGTGCTAACGTTACCCCTGAGCATCTTGAGCGCGTTGCACCATACGTATTCTTGCAATTCTAGGCATATTGCCATGTTTTGCGGTCGATGCTTGCGGAATAAAGCAGTCTAGCACACAGTAACTTATTTGTTACTGGTTACCGAAAGTGCATTTTCTGTTACCGAACGTGTAGTTACCGAAAGTGCATGCACTAAAATTTGAGTTACCGAAAGTGAATTTAAATTTGTTACCGAAAGTGCAGTAACAAAAGTTACCGAAAGCGTAGTTACCGAAAGTGCATATTCCTGTTACCGGAAAAAATTTACCAAAAGCGCAGTTACCCAATAAGTTGTTACCCAATAAGTTGGCAGCCGACTCCGTGGCAGAGTGGAAGACAATCAGCGTCCTGGAAATGATCGCCAGTGGATTTAGGTGAGTGTTCAAACCCCGCGCTCAGCCACCGCGAGAGCCCCAAACGTTTTCCGGAAGCTGTGGCCGCGACAGCTTTACGGACAGCTAAACAAAAAGGGGCTACCGCTAGGCGACGATTAACGAAAATTGCAGCAAGTCAGCAAAAAGTAGTCTACAAATTCTTCGGTGACCCATACGAAATGCTTGAATTCATCGCCAGATTCCTATGTAGGTTTGCCCGAATCCCGGAAACCATCTGAATTTTTAGTAAGAATTTCACAAAAAAGACTACATATTTTCTGGACGACCCCTAGCTATCGACTGTTTGTCACTTTGGCTTAGTTTCGGATTAGGTCGTTGAGTTTTGGGAAATTCGGATTCGCTTCAGTTTTATCCTCGGATTCGGTTCAACCTCGGGGTAATCCCATCCCAGGACGTCTCAACTCCCGCTCGTTATCATCTCCACTACGATCGAGACGATCGTATAGACGATCGTCTTATAGACGATGTAATAGATAGATAGACGTATATCTATCGGATATAGACCTCGTATAGACGATGTAAGGACCCCCTTACACTCGCGGGCCTTCGGCCCGCGAGTGTAAGGGGGACCAAGGCAAATTTTTTGCTTTAAAAATTCGTGGTTGTACGACCAGTTTTAGTCACGTTTTCAACCAATTTTTACCTTAAAATCCCAAAAATCGCTCTGCCGGCGGGCGGGCGGGCGGGCTAATTTAGGTTGAAATCGCCAATTCTTTGACGGATTTTTGCTTTAACAGCACCAAAAACGCCATAGTCGCGTCTGCGGCGTGATTGTTTAAGGCTGAACTAGCAGCTAGGCGCCCGCTACGCGGGCGCTGCAAAGAACGAACTCCTTCCTTAATGGGTTGCTTCCGCATTTGTCTTACGCCTCAAAGTGCACAACGCATGCAGCGACAAGATACGTCAGCATTTCCTCAAAAAAAGGTTTGTTTCCTTAAATCTGCCTTTTCGCTTATGTCAATATTTCATTTAACGTCAGCCCTTTCTCTGTTGTCGGACTTCTTCCTAATTTCAGCGATCACTAAGATCAGCCTTTTGCCCAAAGTCAGCCTATTACCTAAAAATCGGCCTTTTCTTAATAATTTTCCTTCTCAGTCTTTCACCTACAGTCAGTAATTTCCCAAAAGTCAGTAGGTATTTCCTTCTGAAGCCAGTCGTTTTCTAAGTCAGTCCTCTCCTTAAAGTCAATTTTTCCCTAAAGTTAGTCATTGTTCCAATAGTCAGTCCTTTCCCTAAAGTCAGTCTTTTTCCCAAAGCCACACCTAAAAGCAGCCTGTTTCCTAAAGGCAGTCTTTTTCCTGCAGTCTGCATTTTAATTACAGTCAGCATTTTCCGTAAAGTGAGCATTTTCCACACATACAACATTTCCTCGAAAGACTGTCTTCTTGCATTAAGCCAGTTTTTTCCCTAAGTCAAGCTTTTTCCGTGTGCCATCCTTTTCCCTATCGTCAGTCTAAGCCAGTCCTTTTCCTAAATTCATCCTTCCCCTACCGTCAGCATTTCCTTAAAAGACATCCTTTTTCGTATAGCCATCCTGTTGCCCTAAAACCAGCCTTTTCCCTACTTTTTCCTTAAAGTCAGGCTTTCCCATAAAACCAGCCTTTTCCCCTAAAGTCACGGCCTTTTCCCTTAAGTTTGCGTTTCCCTAAAGACAGCCGTTTGCCTAAAATCGGAATTTTCCCTAAAGTCGGCCTTTTCCCTAAAGTTAGTATTTTCCCTACAGTCAGTCCTTTCCCGGCAGTCAGTCGTTTCCAAACTTTCAGTATGTTCCCTACAGTGAGTGGTTTCCCAATAGCCAGTCCCTTCTCGAAGCTCAATCTTTCCGTGCTGTATGTCGCTTTGCAATAGTCGGCCCCTCTCAATAATATCAGTATTTTCCTTAGACTGTTCTTATGTTAGGGAGTTTACGGTACCCCTTCTTTTTTACTCAGAAGTCCCAGCTGCCGAGCTCCTAAAAGTGATACGTGCTAAGCTGCTAAATCTGTTAAGTGTTGTGCTCCTAGAACGAGAAGATGGTGCTCCACAAAAATTTTATAAATTTTTGGCATTTTTGTAGCCCGCTGCACTGCTCCTAGAAGTATCACGTACATTGCTCCTAAAACGATAGAGACTGAGCTCCTAAAAACGCTTAGTGCTAAAGTGCTAACTTTGTGCTCCTTGAAAGATAAAAAAGGCCATTGGCAAAATGGCGGTACTTTATAGAATTCAATCCAGCTCCCTGTATCGCAATGCAGTCCGGTACCGGCATTGCAATGTGTTCCGGGACCAGGTGTTGCAATGCGCTCCGGAACGAGGCACTTCAATGTGGATTGGCAACAGACATTACAAAGTCGTCCAAGTCCACGCATTGCAATGCTGTAAACGCCTCTTACAACGCAGCTGCCTAGGTTCCAAAAACATCGCTATTTTGAAGGCCTTTTGCAAAACGCCTTTATTACAAACACATACATATTTGTCCGCGCCGCTGCTCACTTTGCACAAAGCACTGTGTTTTTGCAAGCATTTTGCGAAAAGGCTGTATTAAAAACGCGTATTTCTCAGCGCCGCTGCCTAAGGTTGCAACAAACACAGCGTCTTTGCGCATCCGGTGCAAAAGACATTCATTAGAAGCACCTATTTCTCCGCGCTGCTGCCTAGGTGGCACAAAACACAGCCTCGTTGCAGGCCTTTTGAAAAGGCCTTTAGGCAAAACACGTATTTTGTCAGCGCCGCTACCTAGGTTGCCGAAATCACTGCATATACAGGCCTTTTGCGAAAAGCCTTTGTTAGAAACATGCAATTGTCCACACCGCTGGTTAAGTTGCAAAAAGACAGTGTTTTTGCAAGCCATTCGCAAAATACCTGTATTAAGCGCACGTATTTGTCCGCACTGCTGACTAAATTGCAAAAAAATGCTGTGTTTCTATTAGCAGCCCTTTGCAAAAGACATATATTAAAATCACGTATTTGTCCCACTACTGCCTAAGTTGCAAAAACATAGTGTTTTTGCCTTTTGCAAAAGGCCTTTGCTCTGAACGACAGCGAGTGAAATTACCGCGCCATCTGCCAGCAACGTCGGTGGACGCCATCCGACAGATACTGTACTTACTGTTACCGCTTGGATACGGCGCCATCGGACGGCGCCATCGGTCGGCGCCATCCGACAGTTTCTGTCGGCGCCATTGGTCCGTGCCATCCGACAGTTTCTGTCGTCGCCATCCGACAGTTACTGTTTGCGCCATCGGATGGCGTCATCCGACAGTTACTGTACTTTGTCGGCGCCATCGGTCGGCGCCCTCCGACCATTACTGTACCTTTGTTACAGTAGCGCCGCCGGTCGGCGCCCTTCCACAGTTACTGCACTGTTACTGTACAAAGTTACTGTAACGACCGGAGATAGTGTTACAACCTACATGACCGCGCTTAATGGGGGGATTATGCTAAAATAACGCTTTAAATCCGTTTAAAGGCCAAAATTCTGGCATGCTGAAAAAGTACCAAAGGGGGGACCAAGGCATTTTTTCGGCGCCGGCCGAATGCCGTCGCCGAAAAAATAGGTAAGAGTCCCCTTACCATCCGCCCCCCCCCCCTTCCCGGGCCCGGCTCGCGCCGCCACTGGCGATAACGCAATAGGGCACACGATACGGTTTTCCGAACAGAGTCTCAGGAGACCTGCTATTGTAGGCTTACCGAGGGGGGTACTTCCTTTTTTTCGGATGTCCTCCGCACTGACTGCTAGGAGTTGTTCTTTTGTAAGCAAAAAATATACTAACGTCTTCCCAACGGTCCTGACGCACTCTCAGTTTTGTTGCGACCTTAACGCTAACCTTAAGTAAGGTCTAATGGAATCTCGGAACATTGTATCGGAATTCATGCTGATGTGCAACGCGCATGGTATTGGCACGCATCGTGCCATGAAACAGGACACAGCTTTGCACCAAAAAGCTCCGTTTCGAGATGGCCGACTTCGCGTTCTCAATCACGAACTTCTTAGCAACGGTCGATTCGGCCGTAGTCGACCTGCCGATGATTTCAGCACCTCGAACCATTCCTTGACGAACTCGTTGTGCGGTGCCGGAACGTCGTGGCTGTCCAAAAAGGTTGCCAGAGAGGACCAAAGGAGATACGTTTCCCCAACGCGGGTGAAGCAGCGGCGCTACCAGAGCAAATTTCCACTGTATCTACTAAATTTAGCCTAAAAGTTCGTTGGTATAGCCTGCGGCGAGCTCCAGAAAAAATCAGCAGGAATCGGTCATATAAACCGATTCCGATTCCGATACCGATTCTTCTGAAAAACACCGATTTCCGATGCCGATTCCGATTCCGATACCGATTCTTCCCCAGTCCTATGTCTTCCGAAGAAATCGACACCGATAGCTCGAGTGCATCGCTAGAACATGAGCCCGAGACCAAAAAACGTCGCTCCGATGGCGGTGCCACCTGCTGGAAGGATTCCTACGCAGAGAAGTACCCAAAGATCGTCGTGTCGCGAAAGAGCAAGCATCATTTCTACTGCCAGCTCTGCGATACTGACAGAGCGTTCGGTAAAAAGGGCGAGTGCGCTCTGCGACATCATGCGGATTCTGCTAAGCACAAGGTGAAGCTCCGACTCCACAGTGTGAACTCGTCTATGTACCCTTTGTGAAGAATAAGGTAAAATGTCAACAGATTGCTTTTATTTGCATGCATAAATTTAGCCAAAACTGAAGCTGGACGACAAGACCGTGGCTTGCGAGCTGTCGTTTGCGTACCACCTCGTGAGTCACAACCACTCGCAGGACTCCGCACAGTGCACGTCAAAGCGCATTCCTGAGGTCTTCTGCGACAGCGACATAGCCGGCCAGTACGGCAGCTCATATCCATCTCCTTGAGATAGCTGAGATGGCCAGTGAGGCGGCTCTGGACGTGTTCAACCTGCTACGGCAGAAGCTAGGCGAGAACGGCCTCGACGAGGGAAAGCTGGTTGCGTTCACTGCAGACAATGCTACGGCAAATTTCGGCGGTGTGCGCACCGGTACAGTCTAAACGCTGTAATCATTAGTTTATACCAAAGCTTTAGACTTGAGCGAGAAGGTCATTGGCATTGGCTGTTCGTCGCCCATCGCGCACATCGCAGCTAAGTTTGCGGTTGGGCAGATGGACATCAGTTCCACTGCCTTCGCGCTGATGCTAAGCAGTCATTTCTCGGGCGAAGCTCGCCGAGTCTCGCTGTTTAAGGAGTTTCTTGCAGAGCACGAGGTATGAAGAGTTTTCTAAGAACACTCAAACGGACAGATGTTTCAGCTGAAGTACCTAAGGTTCAAGCAGAAAGCGGATACGCGCTGGCTGACTCTTGGGCAACAGGCCAAATGGATCTGCGATATGTGGCCGGCATTAGTCGCATATTTTCGATCGGTGGGCGATGCGGACCTCTCACTTAGCCGCGTCTTCAAGTCGGAAGAAAGTGCTCTGCAGTACAAGACGCTCAGCGTGTTCATGAACTACACACTCGGGCTGCTCAACAAGTTCAACACGGCTACGCAGGTTACATTCCACTGAAATGCTGCATCGAAAAATGACTTTTAAGGAACAAGCGCTTTGCGTAACTGAGCTCGTAAAGACCTTGGGAGACTTCAAGACAATCTTCGAAAGCTTGAAAAGAGACAAGTTCGTCGGCGAGGAGACGCGAGATTCATTCGATGAACTCAGCGACAACGCAATGAACCGAGAGCGCACCAAGCGGGAGAAAATCTTCCTGATTATCTATGACAAATCTCTCGAATATTTCAGCAAGTAGGGAATACCTAGAATTTACTGAGCTTAAAGCTTTGTTTTAGGTGGTTCAAGTACGTCGACCACTTGAAGGGCCTTTCGTGGCTTCAGCTGGAGGAGGATTCGTGCAAGTACGACGCAATTAGCGCCTCCTATCGAAAGTACACTGATGCCGGACCCGACGGAAGGAGCCTCTTTTACGCAGAGTTCACTGAGCTAAGGACTAGCCCCGGCAAGCTACGCGGAACGGCGTTCGACGAACTCTCACTCCCGCAGAAATGAGTCCAACTCTTGCGGAACGAAAACGTCGTTCAAATCAGGATCCTTGTCGGCGCATTGATGAGCATCTTCCCTTCGGTTGCTTACTGCGAGAGCGTCTTTTCGATGGTGAACAACTACTGGACTCCACAGAAGAGCAGTCTTCAAGTGGACACTCTCAATGCTATCATTTCGCTAAAATGTAATTGCGATTTTAACTGCCGTGATGCCTTCAATTACTTCCTCGATGATCCCGCATTGCTTGCAGAAGCCCGTAAGGATGCTAAGTACCATGTTTAAGCGTTTTTAAGCGTTCGCTAGGTGGAATGAACGGTCTAATCACGATATTTGCAACCGCCTCCTGCGTCCCCCGAAAAATAGGCAAACCGCTTTGTTCCATCGAAAAATTATCTAAGCTTAGCTGCCTTAAGCCATGTGACTGCATCTCGCACATATCATCGGTTTGTTTTCGTGTTCTTGTTAACATGTTCCTTTCGTGAACGCAGACGATACTCTGCGTTGCGTCACCTCTTCAGTGGTACGACGACTGCATGACAGGACTGTGGGACATCGCGGTCTCGATCGTCACAAAAATACCGCTCATAACAGGTTTTCTGAACATGAATTTTCGTGGCAAAGATGTCACGACTTTGCTCGTTTCCGCCCTTATTTCCGCAAGCCTTCCATCATTATTGTCTACTTGTCCTCAAATTTACGTAATTTAGCTTGTCTTCGGCAAAATTCTAAAGTAATTGCTAATGAAAATAAACCTTTTTGCTGATTATAGAGATTTTTTGTGCAGCATCATTATTTTTTAAAGTTGGGTGTCTTCGCCTGCCGCAAGGCGGCGGACTAAAACGATATTTTTCAGACGTACAATCGTATACAGAAAAAAGTGACGTAATTCCGACATTCGGCACTAGACAAAACGGCCCGTCACTAGGCGCCGCCAATGCGAATTTTCAACACTCTCGTTAAATTTTCGGCTTAAATTTTGTTAATGTCGCATGCGATGAGCATTTGTACCAACCACTCCAAATGTCTGAACTCACTTACCGAGTAGACGCTCGAAAACTCCATGTGGACTGATTTCTGGAAGTAAATTTATTAACGTAACAAAAAACTTTGCTTAACAGTTAACAAACGTAACAACAGATAACAACAGTTGATGCACAGGAGATTTTCACTGGAAGTTCAGTTTGGCAAGCGTTTTGCGAGCTCGACCATCTTCTCAGCCTTCTGGATCGGGTCGGGAAGGCGAGTTGCGCGCGGAATGTTCTGGTCACAGTGGCAGAGCAGGCGCATCAAGGACATGACCTCGAGCGATGTGAGTCCGATCTCGTCCTGCATCACGGCGTAGAACGTCGGATTCGGGTTCTTGTCCTAAAATTTCGAACCGGCGCAAAAATTGACGCCATTTCGTCCCGTTTTAGTGGAGTGCGGCACGGAAAAATTTGCCGTCCCATTTCCGGTCGTTCTCTTCGGTACGGTGGAAAGGGTCAGCACGGAACGGTGTCCGGTATGCAGGGGGGGAGGGGGGGGGGGGGGGGGGAATTGAGGTCCAACTAATTTCTCCGGAAATTAATTTTCAATCGCCACTCCGGAAAATATTAAAAATTAGGCGAACAAATTTTTTGTCCCTGGGCTCGCTGTGTCTGAAAATTCCCTCCTCTTCCCAAATGGCAGAATCCAGATGACACTAAACCACTTGGAAATTTTGGAGAGGGTTCACGGGCAAATAGAGTAGAGAATAGAGATAGGTGTTCAGAGAAAATACGACATTTCAACTGCTGTCACGATGCCAATTACCTGCTCAAGGAAGTTGGCTTGGATAACGAACGAACTCCTCTGATGAAAAGCAGACTTCGAATTGAACTCGATACCGGTGTCGGTTTTGCTTGCGTAAAATTGAGCGGTGTTCTTGCGCATTCGGTAGCTCACTCCGTCCGCAAGGAAAAGAGCGGTCATCTTAGGACGATAGTCGCACGACAATGCTCCGATGGCGCGGCTGAATCCCGGCAGGTTCATGTCGATCATCTAAAACGACATCAAAGTACGCATGCCCAGCATAGTTATTTCACCCGTAATCAGGGCCAGTTTTAGCTTTTCGATAAAACAGGTCACAAGTAAGCGAATACCTTGTTGACATCATTGCCGGTTCCCTTGCGAATGATCACGATGTTCTTCGGAAGCGGTCGGTTCTCCTTCGTCTGGCGCAGGACAAAATTCAAGAACTTCTCGCACTTTTGCTCGGGATTTGTTCCGACGAATATCCCGTTCTTGAAGGCGTATGGATGAGTCTGAACGTTCGCGCAATACTAAAATATCTACTATTGAGTTGCCACGATGTTGATCTTTGCCTACACCGAAAGAATTGTCGATCACATAGCCGATAACCAGCACGTTCTCCAGTCGAAGGTTGTTTCTAAACATGCGCAATACAGAGTCTTAGCTTAAGCTAGAGTGAACGGTTTAAACGTTTGCTTAACCGCCACCGAGTCACTTGCCTGATTCCTTCGAGTCTTGGAACATAGCGGACGCCTCCTAGCATGGTGATCGTCTTCCTGACTTCTGCCCGCAGCATTGCACCACCGCTGACGCCAACAGCCTGCGAGACGCGTGCAGCGGTCAATGCTTGTGTCGGGATGTTGCGCTTCTGTCCGAGCATCTCAGCTTGTGCTAGAATGGGAAGAGCGTACAACCAGGCCGATCGATTTTATAAGCAGGCTACAACAGAGAAAGCCGAGCATTTTTGCAGGTCTTTGGACGCTGTTAACTTGTTTGTTTGTGAGAAGTCGTGCCCTCGTCTGCAATAATAACCCCCCCCCCCTCCCCTAGAAAAGATACTCGTTCCATTTTCTACGTCACCGCCGAACGAACATACCGGTAGCGCGCTCATCATTGGTGATAAAGATGACGAACGAACAACGGCAACCATCTCTGCCCGGGAATCTCTTGTTCATAGTTGCATCACTGACAAGCTCCGGCTCTGCGCCCGGAATCCGGACTCCTTTTGCAACGGCGGCGCGCATGAAGTTCTGCGAAAACGCCCTAAACGTCCGGCGTATTAGAAAAAACAGAAAAACTTTCTATCACTGACTTCACATTCCTCGCATCGTATTCATTCGTGTAGAGGACTTTCCATGACCAAGTATTGTAGTCGACGAAGTTAAGGTCTTCAACGGCGTCGCCGTAGTCCTCCTAGAGTCATCGCGTAAATAAGAGCCAAGTGACGGATATCATACCGTGGTATCAATATAAACGTTCTCGCCTTTTGCGCCACTCACGTAAACTCGAAGCAGCTTCAATTCCTAAAATATGAACTCACTTGGCTCACTTAAAGACGACACATTCGTAGGCGCAAGGCAATAGATGTTTCCTATGCGCGGGGGAACGACGCATTTTCTCGTATGCTTATATAGTTTTGACGCGCATGCAAACGAGCCATGTGTCCGCAAGCAGTGGCGGTTTTAGGGGGGGGGGGGGGGGGGGGGGGGGGGCCACCCCCCCCCCCC
>JNEY01000704.1:16956-32848 GCA_020875895.1 Aphelenchus avenae
GCGCGGGACGGGGGACCACCCCCCCCCCTCCGCGCTGCGCCGCAGGCACAGCGTGAGCCGAAAATTTTTTCAGTTTTTCCAGATCTCCCACGTGCGCACCCCCTTGACTGGATCCTATAACCGCTACTGCCCGCAAGGCTAACGACTGCTTGGCAAGAATTCGGAAAGCAAAGTAAAGAGAAACGGATCCTGGCTTTGGGGAGGATGCGGCATTCCGAAATAGTTGCCGACAGTAGAGCGCTACGAGTCTTTGTGGGAACGTACTTTTCCGCTGGCTTCGGGCAAGTCGACGATTGCACTTCTGAACGAAACGAAAGCTGCGATCATCTCGCCACTTGATTGTTCGCAAGATGCAAGAATGAGCAGGGCCTAAAATGCACAAATTTAGGGGCAGAACAATGACGTATCGCTTTTGGTGCATGAACCAATCTTACCATGGACAAGAACGTCCTTGCGAGGAATACGTTTCGCGGTCCACGGCAAACCTTCCAGACGATGCATGCGTAGACGGCTTCGGTTGTTACGCAGAATATCAGGGCCAGGCCTGCGCCGGACAGAAGCAGGGTAGAACCGCTAAAATTCGAACAGTGAAATTTATGTCATGTTGTTTTTATCTACAGGTATCAGATATTGATATCGTTTTTCCGGTACCATCACTGATTCAGAAACGTCATCGGTTCAAAAAAAAAACCGATGCTAAACCGATAATTTGAGACAGCATAGCTTATCGCCGCTGAAGCCTAGTATTTTTCACTAAAATTTGGAAATTTTGGCAAAAATCCGCTGGCCTTGCCTGCGGAGGGCCTTATCCATATTCCCACGTATTTTACGCACAAGACTTTTTGGCAAATATTCGACGATTGTTGCAGTAATACGGACCATAATGACGGCATTTACGGCCGTGTGGGTCGCGATGTTGGTCACCGCTACAGCTTTCCGGTACGGCGAGGGACACGCCGACAAGGGATACCATTACTCCACTAAGCAACCGACACCATTTACGCGTAACAGTAATAGCCCAACACTAAGTATGGAGCGCTTACCTGCTGCTCCAAGTTCCCTCTCGCCACCTTGTGTACAGCACGACGAAAAAGCAGAGCGCTGAAGATGCGTCTGCAACGAAGACGATCACCCGACGTGACCAATGATTGCGTGCGACAAAGCTTGCAGGTCGTCCGATGGCGAGGCGCAGAAGGTACCAAAGACGTCCGATGGCGAGGCGCAGAAGGTACCAAAGAATTTGCCAGGGAACCTCAGGATCCAAGTACGAAAGCAGGTCGTGCACCAAGAAAAGTACAAAGAGGACCATCACGAAGCGCGCGGTGGAATGAGGAAATGGAATGAGCGGAGCGAGGCAACCTGACCGCATAAACACGCGAAGGAAGCTTCTCCTCCCATGGAAGCGGCCGCTGCAACCAGAGGTCATGAGCGCCTCCAGCAATCAATGCAATCGACGCCTGCACCTAAGCTGTGCTTATGTTACCCAGGCCATTCGTTCCCTACTGAGGTTTTCCTCGCGCATGTTTTTATGTCGCCAGACAAATCGATTGCACTGAACGACGGCGAAGTAAAGAGGTGTACCTGAAACAGGCGGATGAGCACCATCGTTACTCTATGTCTCGTAGGAAGCAGCTGTTGCACAGTTAAGCAGGTTCCGTAGAGCTCAAGCAGAAACCGTACTTTCTAAAACGCGTACAGGTTCCGACGTGTTTAACTTCTCGGTCAAATTCTTTAAGTAAACACTGCATTACTAAATTGGGCACAGACTAGGCAAGCGATTTTTCGAGATTTCAGACCTTAAAACATTCGTATTAATATTGGAATGCAATTGCTTCTTTTCCGGCGTACTTAACCAATCTGTTGTCACGAACTTGTGGCTGAATATCTACGTAGGCGTTGTGGGCTAGCATTTAACGACGCTCTTAAACGTCAAACGTGTGGACTCATGCTTTTAGCGGTGGATGTGTCAACAGAGCTAGTAATAGGCGGAAATAAGTTGGTCGTTCTTTATGCCATATACCCAAAAATGGGCTCCCATGGACCGGGCAAAATTCCAATGTCATGCACGTAATTGGCATGTGAATCCATGGCAAAAAAGAGGTACAGGTTCACAACGGTGAAGCATATGCGGTATGCTTCAAAACACCAAATACACACTTTGAGAATGTCAACGTCGCTGAGAAAGGGAACACAAGCCGTGCTCAGGTGGACGCTCATAAACACAAAGAAGACCAGATTACCTGCTTCATGAAGAAGCACAATGTTGCGGAATCCACTTATAAACCGGTCCGTGCTGGTCATCATATTGTCTGCAATAACAAAGGCAGACCCGACAATGGTGATCCCCCAGACGCAAAGCCACATATACAAGACTTGGTACTCGACGTCCACGTCGCCCTGATAGGGTCCAAGATTAACGGCGAACTGGCAAGCGACACCCGACAGAAGGCTCATGGCAGTCAACCAGCCAACAGCGTTCGGATAGAGAGCCTTTGGTATGACGTGAGTTATGATTCTCGTCACCGGGAAGTCTTCCTCGGTGACAGGGTTTAAGAATTTCCATTTCCGGAAATGGAAATGGAAATGGCGGCAAATGTCCGTAGTGGGAAATGGAAATGGAAATGGCCAGAAAAATGGCCTGTGGGAAATGGAAATGAATGGAAATGGCAGGAAAAAAATGCCATTCATTTCCACTTTTTTCTCAACCTAAGGGTCCCCCCTTATGTCGAATCTGACGTCCCGACAGCGAGCCGCCGTATTCTCCTACCATGGTTGGGGGTCCCGGTCCCGGGTTTCGGGCCGGTCCCGGTCCCTGTCATCTCCGAGTCCCGGCCCGATCACAACTTTCAGGCTGAAGCTAACCAGGCCCGCGGCAGGCGATACCGGTGAGATCTAGTCGAAACTAATGAAATATAAGAACATTCTGTCGGTTCGCGCCTGGCGGCGGGCAATTTAAGTGTACACAGCGGTGCACCGCACCTTATGTTACTACCTGTACCCCTTGTGACAGCGTATACGCTTACTTAAATACACGCCTCGCCCCATGTGTGCTACACATCAAAAAATGACCGTAGTACTGGTTCACGTGTCCGATTATCCGTTACGAGGACACCTTTATAGCTAGCCCACGTCTCACTTGATAACCAAAACCAAAAACACAGAGGGCAAAGGGCTCGCCGCAGGCGAAGCCAGAGAAATTTAAGGCTTATGTTTGGCAAATATAGAGAAAAATTCGCCGGTCGGCGCCTAGCGGCGGGCCGTTCTAATTTGCATAGTGTTACATCACACTCTATCCGTCTTCTCCTTGCCCTTGCGTAACATCACACCCTATCTGGTCTACTTTATTCTTGTCACAGCGGGTTATGGCGGCCGGAACTTCCCTCCATTGTTACCGTAACGTATTTTTTGAATGCTGGTCCCGGTATCCGGGGGTTTGTATCCCGACCCCGGTGCTAAAAACTTTGCCCCCAACGCTGTCCTACACCACGCACGGCTTGTCAGTGTGAACTGGTGCACACCATACCAGGAAAGGGTCCGATCGCTGAAACAGACTTCATGGATATTCTTTCTTACTTGGTCTATCAGTTTACACCATTAGCAACGTCCTATTTAGCAAAATTTACTTCTGGAAATGAATGGCTTGGAAATGGAAATGGCGGCAAATTCCGCTAGTGGGAAATGGAAATGGAAATGGCGGAGATTTTGGAAATGGAAATGGAAATGGAAATGGCGAAAAAAAGTGGAAATGCTTAAACCCTGCTCGGTGACCGCCTGTGTCCCATGACCGATTGCTTGTGCACGCTGAGCTTCGTAGCTTGTGACGACTGCTCGCGGACGCTTGCGATGGCTTCTTACGGTGGACTGGACGGTGGACTGAAATGGATCCGGTGAAGGCTATCGCAGATGATTAGAGTTGTACGAAATCCGGGTTGTTTTTGTACTATTTTCCGATGCTACATTTTGTCTTGTTCATACAACCCCGACAGAACTGGCAAAACCTAGCCTTACTGCAATCCGTACCATACAGATCCTACCCACTACACACCGTACTGTCAGCAAACGTAGTGCACTCCGTACCCTGACTCGGCACCTGACGTACTCAGGGCGGTGCCGCACTGACTCACCGTACTGGTCACGCTATAATGGGACNGGTCCCCCCCCCCCCCTTACCCATCGCCGGGCCGAAGGCCCGGCGAGGGGGGGGGGGCGACCCCCCGCACCCCCTCCCCTAGGACCGCTGCTCCGTACCATACGAGTACGGTACATGCCGTAATACGGTGCAGCTGTCGATCGTTAATTATTATACAGGAGTGTACAACCGTTAGATTATACGGGTTATCACTACGAAATGAGGTTCGGTAGGCTGTCGCAGTTCCTTTAGTCTCAAGGGGTATATAGCCACGGCTGAAGCCAGGAGTAGAAAACCATCCACATTTTGCATTGTTAAACAAAAAGGTTAGAGAGCGGGTCACTATCAGTCTTTTCCCAAAACGAAACAAAATTTTCGCCGAAACACTGGCTTTTACTGCGGTTCGGATCTACTTCGGAATGAGTGCGCTACTAGAATCCGAAAAAACTTACCACTCGAGGCACGCACGGCGCCGTCTCGACATAGGAATTCGCGTCAGGAAAGTCGAAATGGACCTTGAGTAGATTCCTTTTCTCGCAGCGATGTCGGCAGCAAGGACAACCAGAAACATGAGATTCTTCGAACCACGCCTCGATGCAGTGATTGTGGAACGTGTGTCCGCATGGGAGAACATAAGTGACGTCGTAGCTTAACGTTTCGTAGCAAACGGGGCACTGCGGCTGCGCCATGGCGTTCATTCGGTTCTGAATACAATTATTCACGTGGCAAAATCGACTTTGACTTTTGGCTTTAGCGTTGGCTGTAGGTAAGAAAAACCTACAAAAAAGCTGCAGCGCGTACGGGTGAGTAAGAAAAACCCCTGTGCTGAGCGGAATTGGGACTCGGTTCTAAGTTCTAAGAGAGCTTCCAGAAAATACGTCAACATGATTTATCACTATGTGGATCCCCTGGTCAACAACCAAAAAAGGTAAACCTATGTTCAGTACGATTACAAAAAATATATTTAAAAAATTCAGTTGGTAAACACCTTACGAGATCCTGAACTAAGAGAATATGCCCACCGCAGGCGACACCGCCAAAATTTTAGGCGAAAATTAAAGGAAATTAGTGAAAATTTGCTCTGGCGGCGACTAGCGGCGGGTCAAAAAGCATAGATTTCGAAGCATGTCAGTGTTGACGTCAACAATGTCTATGTGAACCCCTCCCCAACGTCAACGTGGTTAACATTGGCCTAACTCCACATGGCATGTTGATTTATTTCCTGGACGCTCCCTAACTGTCGTAACATTGCGATTTCAAACCAGTTTCCAACAAAAATCCTCGAAAGTCTATAGCCAAAAATGAAGAGAGACTAGTGAAGCTCTCGACGTGGTAAAATTTTATAAAATCCGCTCAACATAAGGGGGCAGGGCACAACTATTGCCTGGCGGAAACTATTTTCGAGCAAACTTCGAGAGCGGGAGGTCTCTCGAATGAGTGTAATCTCGCAAGCGAGTGAGTAAGCAAATCCTCTCCGTTTCTCGAGTTCACTGAATGTCAAATGAGTGCTGAGTGCACTTCGTCAATCGATTCCCGCATGAGCATATGCTGTCTGCTCTGCTTCATCCGCCGCACTCTCTGCCATTTGCCTCCAGCGAACGGGACCTCAGGACGGCAGGCGGGATGTCAAAGGGGTGCCATCCGGGCCTTGTTGTTTTAAAATGTTTGGTAACGTCTTGCGGGGGATATGCCGATCGGACACATTTTTAGAAGAAATCAATTGCTCCAATGGCTCAAAAAAACCTTCACGGGAGGTGCGCACAGGCAAAATGGGGTTTACGCCTTACACACAT
This sequence comes from Aphelenchus avenae, assembly GCA_020875895.1. Taxonomy (NCBI): domain Eukaryota; kingdom Metazoa; phylum Nematoda; class Chromadorea; order Rhabditida; family Aphelenchidae; genus Aphelenchus; species Aphelenchus avenae. The sequence continues at coordinate 22,879 of JNEY01000704.1, forward strand.
ATGCAAAAAGAAGTCCAAAAATTTCGCCGCCTTCCTTGAAAACCCGCGTAGGTTCTTGATTATCATGCTGCTGCGAGATTATGGGGTGTATAAAAAATCGTTATTGGTATTACAGCGGCTTGAAAGCCAATCCAGGCCATTAGTCTATCATAATATTTCTCACAAAGCGATGTCGATGGAGGGTAGCGAAGAGAACACGTCCGGCGGTTCTAAAACTAGGGAAGCCTGCAGGAAGCTGGTGAGCAAGGAACTGCAACCTTGAAGATACTACCACAGAGTTTATTTGATGGCTTTCGGTCTTATAGAGATTTGGTGTCCTTCCTGAGAAGTATCTTTACTTCTCATGTCCCGACCACATGAGAAGTATCTTTACTAAGCAATGTTTCTTTATTTTTTGCCTACGGGTATACAACAACAATAGTAGTCACCTACATAAACTATTCGCAGCATAGCAAACGTCGTATCCCCGGAAAACGTGTAGTCGTCGATAGCATTCACAGCTTCCACTGTCGAAGTCTGCGGCAAGCGATCGGCGCATTGCGCAATCCAGTGTCCTTGGTAGATTTCGGGTACGCTCAATGTGTGCTTCTGTGGGCCATTAAATTATATAGGTAGGCGTGTTTAAAGACATTTCCGCTCATCCTACCCCGTCATTGCAACGGTATCGTAGGTAGACGAAGCCGTGGCAGCCGAAGAGTCATACGGTCCCATTGTCATTCCGGTAGCATGGTTTTCCATTACGCTGTTGGATCGTGCAAATATTGAGGTACTAAAACTGCTTTCATTTAAAAGCGGAAGACTTGAGCGACCCTTAATTGACCGGTATCTGGGCTATTAATCCGAATGTGTAATATCCGGTACTAGAATTGTAGGACTGCTCTGGCTGGCCATGAGAGTACTCGCTAAACCGAATTAGTCATCGTAATTGCATACATTTCGCAAATGACTAACCATAGTCGACGATACGAGAACATTCAGTGGTAACACTCTGTCCAACAAAATAGACGCAGGTCTTTTGCGGGCAAACGTAGAGGAAAGGCTCCTTGGCCGTGCCAGCGCACCAGCATTGGCGGCAGTCATCGCCTTCCAAGCATAACTTAGTGTCGTAGTCAGCAGTTGGCGTGCATCAGCCTTCGGACTTTCTCGGCTTTGACTTCGCCAGACTAAACCGGCGATTCGTTCGCTTCATCGATGTCATCGTTCTAAACATCAGCATACATAGCAAACCGGACATAACCGTTTTTTGCTGTTTTCTTTTTTATGGAACGGAACACGGAACGGCGAGCAGGTTAAACGGGCCCAGCATCCCGTTCCGTAATAGAAGGGAACGGAGTACGACAAGGTAAAGAAATTGACCGTTCCGTGCAGCTGTACTGGAAAAAGGGACGGAAAGCGGACATTTTTTTGCCGTACCGTTTCCCGCGCCGTACTCTACGGGACCAGGGATGCATTCTGATTCTGAATTCTGAAAATTCTGACGTTGTGGCCAATTCTGAATTCTGAAATAGGGCCAAAATGTCAGAAGAAGCACTAGGTAAAATGACATTTTTGAGACTTTTTATATTTGCTGAAATCGCCCGCCGCTAGGCGCCGCCCGAACGAATTTTACACTTAATTTAGCAAATTTTGGTCAATTTTCGCTGGTATCGCCTGCGGCGGGCCATATTCAAGACAACGTTATGTTTTAGGTGATGTTAATGAAATTCGCTTCCACAAGAACCCTCCACCAGGCCCGGCCCCGGCCCCGGGGTCCGGGGCCCAGCCCCCATCCCCGTTCCCTTACTGATGGTGCCGCCTATCCCCGCCCTGTACAGCCCCGCCGGTGCTTTCGGCCACTGGCCCCGGCCCTCACATACTCTCAGTCAGACCCCGGGGTCGGCCCGGGGCCGGGGCCGCCCCCAGAGCAAATATGCTCTGGAGGCGCCCAGCGGCGGGCCGTATTGCTTGTCTTTAGTGTATCCAGGCGGCACTTGCCCGTTCCGCGCTGCCACAAGCAACCTGTGCTGACGCCGTCTTCAGGCCCCATGCACAACCCCGCACAATCGCCTGATGGAGCACATTTTTGGCACAGTACCAAATTCTGAATTCTGATTCTGAATGCTGAAAATTCTGACGTTTTTGGCGATTCTGAATTCTGACATTCTGAATTTGATTTTGACATTCTGAATTCTGAAATGAAAATCCGTTCAGAATGCATCCCTATACGGGACGTATAATGATATAGGTGATTCAACACCGACAATATTACGGTAACGGTACGTAGGGGACGGGGAGTCTGTCTCGTTCCCACTATTCTGATGATGTCGCTTTAGTGACGGCCTGGCTGAGAGGTTCGCCACCACTCCTCAGCCAGTCTAATTCATGTCAGACAGTCTAAGTGTCGGTCTCAAGGGTCGCTTTTGGCTACGTGAACGAGCACATTCACGCCCGTTCGTCAGCGAACTTCAGCGCCTAGCAAAGGCCATGAACATGTCGCAAAGTACGCGCTGAATGAGAGTCGTCATGAACACACGCACGAGGATTGCTCAGTGCTAAGAGACTCCGTCTGGGGTCCATCGAGCTATGCTTGTGGCCGGCGATGAATTTGACATGTGATCGCGAAGGTCTTTGTTCGGAGACAACAGGCAAATTCAGTGGGCTAGACGGCAGTAGCAGCAAGTGGAGAGTTGGGGAGTTCGTAGAGTTTTTCCCATCGTTTAGACCACTGAGTGATTGTCCGATCGCTCCACACCAACGGAGCGGAAGGTGAGCTTTGAAAAACTCGCTTAATTCGCTTTTGGGTTCGGTAACTGACTTTTGCCTTGCCACTTTGAGCCTACTGATCTGTGGATGGGAACGTAGTTCGTTTACGTGCTAAAACAGGGCACTGAGAGAACGCTGGTTGCAGCGAAATGCGTGAGAAACATTCGTTCCCATAGTGAATTTATGAACTTCCATTGGATGGGCCTATTTAAGCGGGCACTTATCTCCGACAATTCAATTGTAACTATTATTGTGAAGTCTTTTAACTTCTACGTTTTAAACCAAAATGATGCCGACGGAATCCTTTGCTGAAGCCATCGCATTTCTCCGTCTTTTCGATCTGAGCGCGCTTGCGGTCACGGATGCGCTGTGTTCGTCGCTCGCCGTCAAAGCCTCCACCAAGATTCGATGGGAGCAATTCCCGGGCCTTGAATTAAACTTGGGAAACCACTTCATTGAAATTTTCCGTACTCCTGGCCCAAACGAGGTAGCCTGTTTGCACCGCTTGCACGTCGTGACCAGGCTGAGCTTCTCGAGCTTCAACGATATGTCGGATTTCGTCGCGGCTGCTTTTCCCAACTGCATATTCGACGACGTGGTTATACTCATGTATGCAGGCCAGCATCTCCTGGACGCTATTGCCCGAGTTGCGGATTGCGTCATCGTCAACGGAGTCATTTGCCTTCCTTACAAGACGACTCACTGCTACACCCACAAGCTTGTCCGGAAATTTCGAAAAGTGGCCGTATGTGTATCGTAATGTTCCTGCAACGCATCGCGTTCGGTCTTGACGCTATGGGTTTTATTTGCTTTCTTTTAGGCGCTGAGAATTGCCATAGCTGTTAGTGACAAGAGAGCCAACGAAATCGCGAATTTCTATCGAGGAAGCGGCCTTCATGAGCTTCAGTATTACTCGAACAACGATGGCACTCTTAAGAAATTGGCGCTTTTCTGAGGATTCTTTGTTTGCGCTTGGCACTTCCAAGACGGCGAATCTACATCTTCTTTCCGCAGCTGGTTTTACTCGGTCACTTTTTTGCTGTTACACGAATAAATGAAATTTCAACTGAAGATTCGAGAACTGCAAAAATTGGTGGTATCTTTCCGACGCTCGTGTGGTCGTCCCGACGCCCTCGCGCAAAGTGCATATGCATGATATCGCTTCCACGTTGGTCGCCATCGTTAAGCCCTACTCAGAACCAACCAGATGGGGACATCTGAAGAGAAAGCGCTAAGAGTGGAATCCAGACGGGAATTCCACCAAAGGACACATATAGACTCCCCTCTTCGAAAAATAGTGCCTGGCCTAGTACCGCAAGACTTCCCTTTGAGGAGGCGGAAGTGTTGGTGTTCAGAAATGCGTACATTTCCTGTTCTTAACAGCGTCTTAAAGTGAACTGAACTTTTGCCAACCCGCAAACAAAGTGCATTTCGATGCGTTAAATACCTCGCCTGTCAGCCTGCTCTCTTCGGTCAAGTCAGTGCTGTGAGGGATGCTCCGGACCTCGAGCCGTCCACTGATCGTTAATGCCGGATCGTTGCATCCTCTTTACCTTATAAGGCTTAGGCCCGGAGTTAGAATCTTTTAGGGCTCCGGAATCTGCTGTCTGACCAACTGTGGCCCGCACATAAAGGGACCAGAATTCGAATTTGCAGGTTTGCCGTGTGTCGACATTTATTCCTTGTTCACGTCGAACCAGATCCACCGCAGATAAGCTCGAGACGAATGCCATGCTCCTGCATAAATCACTCCGCGACTACCAGGGCCATGTGCCGGACTGAGCAAGCAGCGCATAATGTGTCCTCGTGTGGTGAGCATTGTCCGCGTCGCGAACGTTCCCTCGGGGCCGAAGGACGTGTCACTCGACCCGGCAAATTGTCACGCGCGACAGCTGCTCCGCCGCTGATTCTCGGCGACGTCGTGTGCCCAAAGAGGGAGTGGGCCCTCCCGACTTAACCCTAATTCCGCCGCAAAGTTCATTGCTTAGACACCCTCGTCGTTTGTTGATACAAACATCGCTTTTTACGTAACGTTTGACGTGAACGCTGTGAGCTTAAGAGAAACGAGCTTAAACTGGGCCAGCGGTTGAGGTACAAGGCTCAAAATCTAACTAAGCCGTTCGTACTGAATGTCATGTCGTTCCGTGCCGTGGTACCGAACTTAGGGTCAACATGGAAAGGAGCACGGTACGGTCATTAATGTTCCCTGTTCTGAGGTATCATTTCGATTTTTTTGGGGTTTTAGTGCAACAGCTCGAAAAGCTACGAGTCTTTTAGGTACCGTCAGTTGAGTACCCATCGATTGAGTATCGGCCAACTTCCTAGTGATGGCTTAATGCGCATTCTTCCCTGCAAATACCACGTGCCAGAAGGGAAGGAAAACGGTAGGAGTGGGCCCAGTGCCGAAGCCTCTACTTCCTAGCATGAACGACCCCCTACTTGCTTCTCCCTTCCTTCGTATCAACACTTTCGCACTATCTGTTTCTCTGACTGAGTTCAACATCTTTCACCTTGCTGAGGTCGAGTTCACGATACGCAACAAATCAAGCGGAATAAAAAGAGCATCAAAGTCTCAAGTGTCCCGCGAGGTAATTATGCGCGCGGCACCGTCGCTCGTACCGCCATTGAACTCATAATTTGTCACGTCGTACTTCTTGCAGGTCTCAGCTGACTCCACGCAACATCGACATCTTGCGAATTCATGACCGCTGTTTTTCATGTATTCGTCGTACTACTTCTACACGCGTTGAATCATTCCCTGGGAGCGTACTTCGTCTGCCCGACGGGATGTAACTGCACGCCTGATCCGTCAGACGGCTACAATGCCGTTCACGTGCTGTGCAAATGGAACCGAGTAAGTGCCGCGTCGTCTGTCACAGTTTTCGCGAAGGGGCTTAGGTTTCACTAAACTTCACTGAAACGAAGGCGAATTCAGTTCGGTGCAGTTCATTTTATTGCAGGGTACTGGAAAGTTCGGCCTACAGGTGAGTTCACTGAACATCGCCTGTAGGTTGAACTTCATGGCCAGTATGGTCCAGCTGGTAGGAGCCCTGCCAGAATTTGAGCCATTTTCGAGTCCAAAAATCCCGCCGTAGGGCCCCAGCGACGCTATAGAACATATAATAATTTAATAAATTAGTTTATCTTTTCCAGCCCGCGTGACTTCTGGCGAATGTTTGTGCCGATCACTAATGGCTCTTCTTAGATCGAAACGCAAGTTCTGTTCTCCCTCCGTAACGAAGAGATGGTCCGTACACTCACAATTCGCTGTTCTCATCAGGCCACCGTCACCACCACTGAGATGCCTGCAGCCGAAACACTGCGGACGCTACCGCCAGGACTCTTCCAGCGTCTCCGGCACTTGGACCGACTTGAGATCGACCGATGCCGGTTCCAGGAGATCGAGAGGGAGACGTTCTACGTGAGTCTAAGCATGAACCGCATGCTTGCAGCGGTCATATAGAGCCAGCGCAGGACTCGCGGAGCAGGGTATCCGAAAAATACCACGGAGAAGGTAGCTAGCCCGCGTTCCGCCGGTTTTTGGTCCCGATAGCCGATTAGTGCCCAGCTTTGATTGGGATTGGATGGTCTTCCTTCAAGAGTGGATCCGGTTCCAGAAATTTGAAACTTTTGAACCGATTACAATCTCAAAAATGACCGATATCAGATGCTGAATCTTTACCGAGTACGACGTACAGGTATGGTCCTAAACCCTTGATTTGACGACCCCGAACGTTGCTCCACAGCGCCAACGACAACAAACTGAGCGAGGAAGGCGTTTCCAATGTCTCGCTCATTTTCTATTCTATTCTTCTGACCGAAGGGCGGTTTTATTCACCTTTCACATCTGGGGGCCGAACTAAATCCATTTAATTCAATCGTTGCCGACGTGCTGGGGTTCTGCACTTTAGGGAATGAACTACCTGTACAGCCTGATCGTCAAGAACGCAGGGCTCGAAGAGATCCACGCGAATGCATTCGACCACATGACCAACCTGATGACGCTCGATCTTAGCGGCAACGAACTTAGAGCAGAGCCGGCGGCCCTGACAGCGCTACAGTGAGTCTTGACAACACGAAAAAATTAATTTAAAACGCCCAAAACATTAAATAAAATAAATTCAAGCAATTAAGAGAAATATTACCTTGATCGAAAATAACGTTAAGGACCGGCAAAGTGTCATTTGTTTTTCCTTTTCAGCGACTTGATCCAACTGGACCTCAGCAACAACTCCATCACCTACTTGTCGAGCATTCTAAGCAACTCGCACAAGCTGAAGGTGTTCTCGTTGGCGTACAACTACATCGAAACCGTAGACTTCCGGCTGTTGCCACCGGGACTTACGGACTTGTCGCTGCCGAGGAACAAGATCACTACGATTCGCAATGCGTTGCATAGCAATGTGTAAGTTAGTCTCCTGGCAGTCTCCTTACGGAAAATTAGTGCAGCCGGTCTTTAGCCAAACCTGCCAGTCCATTACTAAAGGTGCTGAGCTGAACTGACATTTGGTTACAGCTCTAATACCGAAAAATTCTTGTTCAGCTTAAATAGTTTCTCCTCCCTGTAGCGTACGGACAGAAACCGCAAGGGCATGCCCTTAAATTCTTACCACTTTGGTGGGTGTCTTACAGGGAGGGTCACTATGCCTCGCCGGAATCGAACTTGAACTTTCAGGCAACTCCGACGCTTGGATCTCTCCAACAACCATCTGTCTTTTATCGCGACGGAAGGCAGCGTAAACGTCCTACCTGTCGGCTTACGTGTGATCAAGCTCCGGGACAACGAGATCTCGCAGGTGCAGGAGGGCGCTTTCCGCCGCATCAACCGCATGGTGCTAGTGGACTTGAGGTAACACACTGTGCTAGGATCCGTACACGGACATGGGCCCAACTGTTCGGCCCAGCCCGGGCCCGACCATCTGGGCCCAAGCCCAGGCCCAGCCCAAGTTGGGCCTGTGCTTTGGGCCTGGGCCTGGGCCAGCCCCAGAAGCCCTAGGTCGAAAAAAATTATGTTTTTAAAGGACACGTGTGTGGAACATTGTGGGTAATCTAGAGAGCAAAAACATTGTAGAGGATTATACTTGGCTGGAACATTTTGGAAACGCATGCAAAACTGCAAATTTTAGTTGTAGCCAGTCTTCTGCCCACGAAACGTACGCTTTATTGACGCAAAAGCAAGGCATAAACTGCCGCGTGGGCCTTTTGGACCGGCCCAGGCCCAGCCGGCTGGGCCCAGGGCCCGGTCCAAAGCCCAACCGATGTAGCTAGGACGGCCCAGGCCCGGCCCGGGCCTGGGCGAGCCCAAAGCCCCGGGCCCACGTCCATTATGCTAGGATCGGGCAGAACGGAACAGAGAATTTTTTTTAAATTTTTTAATTAACGTTAAAAGTTTATTTAAGGTAATCTGAAAGAAGACAAATAATTTAAAGTAGGTTAATTTACTAATAATAAATTATTTTAGTAAATAACTTAATTATTTAAATGAAAGTTTAAAATAATTCCTACTAATTCAGCTAAAATTTAAAGGGGACTCACCAGGTTCGCACCAAAAAATTTTCCTATGCAGGGGTCACCACTCCAAACTTGTTTTTTTGCCAGGAGCTCGGTTGGTTTCTACTAGCCACAGCTCCACCGAGTATGATAAGCGACCTCCGGACTATGGCTTAGGATTTGATCTTCCAGAAACAACTCACTCGCCGAGCTGCCCGAAGAAGCCGTCCTGGTCGACGAAGTCAAACAGCGATATCGGCTACTCCTCTCCGGGAACCCTCTGCGCTGCTCTTGCGCTAACGCCTGGATGCTCGGCACGAACATGACGATTCCCGTAACGGTCGTCGACCTCGACCGAATGCGATGCCGAAAGCCCATCGACCCATCGCAGTGGATCTCGATGCTGGAAGCGGATCGTCAGCAATTATTCTTGTGCCGCTACGACAATCACTGCCTGAAGGGATGCGACTGTTGCTTGACAAGGCCGGCGCGATGCGCGTGCGCGAGGATCTGTCCGGCGGGGTGTAGGTGCTGGCGGAGCGTTGGCGCGAGCGTGGAGCAGGTAAGCGCCACGAAAACCGATCAAACATCGAGTTACAAGGAATGAGTTGGATCAAGCAGTCCATGTACATAGGCCACATTTTCGAAAGCATTCTTAACTGGGTCCTGAGCAGTAGCTTAGGGTACACTGGCAATCCTAGAAGCTCTGGACGTTTACGCGGATACGCGGTGGGGAGTCTACGCATTCGCCGCTGGTTAGTTGTATGTTTGATCGCGAATGCGAATCCGCATCGATTATCGGTCTTTTGGGGGGTAGAAGTCGGTCCAAAGGATTGATTGATCGGCACCAAAAAATCGCATTTTAACAATTTAATTTTTATTGTCATTTTTAACGTTTTTCGATTCGTACTATGCGACGTGGCGGTTTGCACGCGCTTCCAATAGTGCCTGCAGTAGGACGGACGTATGTACCCATGTCTGATCAGTCGCCTAGTTTCCGGACAACAAACAAACGCTTATGCCTAGGGCCTCTGAAACGCGCGAACAAAATCGTTCCAAAGCAGAATCGTACAGTCAGCTTTAATGTGTACCTTTCCAGCAGGGCCAGAACGTCGTCGTCTGCGACAACGTCCGAATGGACCGCCTTCGATACGTGCCGGACTCGGTGACGGAACTGCACCTGGCCGGAAGCATGTGGCGCGACAAGGGCCTCCGGCATCTAGGGCTGAAGGAGAACTTGAGCAAGCTGAACCTCTCGAGCAGCAACATCGGATTCCTTAACGAGGTTCGTGGATTTTCTTACAGCCGAACGATCCGAAGTCGTTGTTTGACGTGTATTTCACGCAGCCCTTCGACTACCTCCTCGCAGCCCAAGCCACCAGGGACCAGGCGGGATAAGATGGGATGATCGGCTGGCAGAAGGCATATCAGACCAGATTTTCAGGAAGACCGTTTATTAGTGTAAAATTTCTAACGTAGCATATTTGCTGTTTTGGCCTCACATCGGCTACTTTTTTACTTCTTACTTATTTGCCCATGTTGATCGACTAAACGCCCCCTTTTTGGGGTCTATCCCCCGCCCGAAGCGAAGCCGCAAGGGGGGGGGGGCGTTTTTTGTGCATTTTTTGCCGGTTGGACCACATTTTCAGTAGAAACTTACAAAAAATGTCCAAAAACTTGATGGCTTTGCCAGCGGCGGGCTAAAAGGCAATTTCCTTCGGAAATCGCCATATTCTGC
>JNEY01000705.1:10440-28811 GCA_020875895.1 Aphelenchus avenae
TGACCCCCCATGGCTACGCGCCCGTCCCCAAGGCACCCCTGCGTCGGATGTTGCCTTCGGATCGATGAACGCGTTTAGGCCGAGTCAAGTTCACGTCGTCGACGTAACGCCATGCCATGCCTATTCAGCAGCTGACTACAGAACTGAGCCGTCGTATGTTCTGCTATTACAGGTATGTCTGCGCATCCGGATCTAACTGCCGCATGTATTGCAGATACTGCCGGCATTCCTCATCGCCGGTTTTGGTATGGTTCTAGCCGGCCTCACACTGGACGCGGTGAAGGTCTGGCCGTTCTACCAAGCCGTTCCCGAGACAATCGTCCTCATTCCTGCTCTGCTTGGCCTGAAAGGCAACGTGCAGATGACGCTTGCGTCGAGACTCTCTACTCAAGTAAGTGAGTCAGGCGTTCCGCGACTAATGGCTTTATCGTCTTCAGGCAAATACGGGCAAAATAGCGGGTAGAGCCAGAATATGGGCCATCATAACGTCGAACATTGGACTCATCCAGGTAAGAAACCGGGGTAACTTTCTGCTCAAACATAGTTTAGACGCAATCGGTCGTCGTAACGTTCGCAGCTTCCATAGCGGCTACCGTTATTTACTGGGTCGGCCACGGTCGAGTCGATGCTACCAATTTGGCGCTGTTGTGTGCTAGCAGTTTGACAACCGCGTCACTGACCTCGTTTGCGATCGGCCTACTGATGATCATTGTCATTCTCGTCGCGATGCATTTCCGCGTAAACCCCGACAACGTGGCGACACCGATAGCCGCGGCGCTGGGTAAGCACTAGGCCTAGAAACCCCGACGAGTAGGTAGGCAAGCCTTTTTCCAGAAATATCTGACCCTTTATCGCAACACTCGCACCCCTGATTTTGACTATAGCACGAAAAATTAGTCGCACAAGGAAACATTTTTTTCGTCGCTCTGAAACGGTCATTTGAACAGGGGAGGTCAATAACATACGCATGAAAGACCGATTTTTGGCCCATTCATATGCTAAGTGCAACAACCCGCGTTTTGCTTTTATGGCTTTGGATCCTCCCGCTTTACGCACGCAAGAGTTTTGCATGGCCTTTGGGAAGGGCCAGGTCAAAATAGTATTACTGTCATTCCTGTTGGTAGTTATCATTAAAAGCCCGGTTACTTCCTCCCCGCCCGGTCGGCATTTTGGTGTCTTTAGGTGATCTCACAAATATCATCGTACTTTCCTACGTCGGTATGTGGTACTACAAAGCGCATTTGACCGCATTCTGGATCAACATAATCATCTGCGTCATTCTCCTAGTCACAGTGGTAAGGGCCGCCGGCGGTATCTGTTTATTTATGAATAAGTGCTTAGTTGACGTATTTAGCCGATCTTCGCATACGCTGCCTACCAGGACCCTGCCACGAGGGTCTTGTTGAAAAGTGGCTGGACACCCATCCTGATCTCGATGCTTATCAGCAGGTACGGAATGTTGATTCAAGCGGGCATTTGGTATTTTCAGTGGCGGAGGTACCATCCTGGAAAATGCAATGCATTCCTTCGAGGAAATGGCGCTCTTTGGGCCTGTGATAAATGGTGAGCTTCCTATTCGCATGCCACTTGAAGGTTAAGATGGCTGCTACTGAATGGAGTTTCGCAGGCTACGCGACAAATCCGTTAACAGTCCCCCGAGGTCATTCGTTCGCTGATTCTCCGGAGACGGCTTTCCTCAAACTGTTTGCTTGACATCATTTTTAAGTTTCGCCATAAGTCTTATTACTTTTTAGGAACAAAGCTGAAGGGGCATTGTTGGGGGATTTACGGTATACACTTGGCCCGTACCTACTACCATCGAAGGTCCTTGTGATCAATCACATCTTAAGGTGCCATCAGCACAAGGTACCACCGTGCTAATGCCCGGCTGGCCCTTGTTCGATGGATAATTTCCACGGTTTCCCTGCGGATGGGACCTCGATTTCAAAGAACGGAGACAAATCGTTGGGCCTACGGAGTGCAGGGAATGCGGGGTCTAGTCCCCAAAATCAGTCTGCCCGGTTGAGAGAGTTTGTGGTCTGCTGTAATGATAAGGTCGGCAACAGCACAGGTGGTACGGCCGTACGGTACCATACTGGCGTACTATCGGTACGGAATGCGTTACGTGTCGGTTAGGACAGTACGGAGTACATTTTAGCACTAGTACTAGCGCCGTACCGCACCATATTACGGCCCGTACTGCCGTACCCGTAATGTACTGGTGGCAGTACAGAGTACGGTACGGGTGAGGTCAGTACGGTGCGGAGTGCGGAACGAGTATCGGTTGCTGATCTTTACTAAATGCTAGCAACCTAATAAAACCATCTTAAAATTGTGGAAAGAAGCCGGTTCATTTTGCCATACCCACGGGTTCCTTTAGGCGTTGGTGGTAACCTCGTCGCCGTTCATGCCAGCCGAATCTCTACGTTCTATCACAAAACGTCGCCTTCACTAGGCCTTCTTCCCGAGAAGTGGACCCTACTCAGGTTCCTATCCCCGTTCCGTGCGTTCTTCAGCCGAGAATGGGACGCTCGGTCAGCGAGAGTCCTCCTGTTCCTCGTCATCCCGGGTCATTTGGTGTTTAATTTCGCCATCGGATTGCTGCGTACTGGTGAGAACCCTCCATCTTCTGTGATCTTCACTATCTGCTACGTGACCGCAGCGGTGGCACAGGTAAGCCAGAATCGTTTCTTAACCACATACGCCGGCGATCCTCACAGTTCAGTATTCTAAGAAGACAATTTTCTTAGCTGCGTCCATCAAACAAATACGGGGGAACGAAATAAAACTCGAACAATTGCAAAACCTTGATTCTGACTTACTCAGCATAGCGACGGTTTCAGGTCATTCTTCTCCTCTACGTCTGCCAGTTGCTCGTGGCATTCATGTGGTCAAAGAGCATCGACCCGGACAACGCTGCCATCCCATACATGACCGCATTGGGCGACCTTCTCGGCAGCGGATTTCTCTACTTGGCTCTGCTCTTTCTGAAGACAATAAAGGAGGTTTAAACCTGTTGTGCGTTAGCAATTTTGAAGACATAGAAGACTTGGAGCGTGAGCACCATACGCTTCCTGTCACTACTTTCTAAACACCCGCTATTTCTATGTGAAACCGCTCGCTAACTTCAGAACACACACTAATGCTTTTCCGTAAGTATTATGCCTAAGGAAAAGCGTGAGCCTGATCGTGATCCTCAGTATAAGCTCGTGCGGAGGCTGAGTACCTTATTAAGTGGGCAAAAAACTACAATATGAGCATGCTGAGAGTGTTACTAAGGTTTGAATATTTTGGTGAAGCACATGTTTTGTGAAGCGTAGAGATTAAGCACATCGACTCCTCTTATCAGCATAAGGAGAGTAATGAGGGGAACAAAGAAATTCTCCTCCTTCTCGCCGTGCGATTCGGGCAGCACGCGTTTAATAAAAATTATTGACCTCGTCTGATGTTCGAACAATGCCGACAAAATGTTTGCTTCGCTTTACCCTGCTAGCATTATGTGAAGAACAAATTTCGTCATTGTGTCCGCCCGGTGCCGTGCAAGGCCTGACGCCAACCGACTGTTACATTAGCGTTCGGGCTGGCGGCTCCTGGTACATGGCTGAGCAGGGCTGCGAAGCGAGAGGTGGAAAGCTTGCTTCCTCTACGTCGGCATTTCAGAATGCGTTCTATGCGGAGATGCTTATGGAAATGTACGATGACGAAGACTGTAAGCTACATAACCAGACTCAAAGTGACCCGTGCAAAACTAAAAAGTTACCCGTGTAAAGTTATCTTAGACCTTGTCTGGCTAGGTGGCACACGTGGGACGGACGGAAAGTTGCGCTGGTCGGACGGTAGCAACTTCACCTAGGTACACAAATTGGCAGACTAGTAAGTGCAGAAGAAGGTAAGCGTATGCAAAATTCTGAAACTTAAGGTCCGAGCAGTACGGCATCGCAATGCCTGGCGCTGAACTGAAGGTTGAAGTTGGACAATGGTTAGAGCGTGATTGCAGCCTAGGGCTTCCATACCTATGCGAAGTGCTAGGCTCAATGTTGGAACCCCAAGGTAATTGCGAATCTACCTGGACGTACTTTGCAAAGGCGAACGCATGCTATAAGGTACATGATCATATTGATGCTAACGTCCAGTTCCTAAGGTGTTCAAAGTTGCCCATTCATGGACGGATGCTGAAAGAATGTGCGTCTCGCACGGCTCTCATCTCGCGTCCATTCATAGTGTCGAGGAAGAAGATTTCGTCAAAGGTTAGCATCTGGACCTCAGTGTGGGTCTACCTTTTGCCAATTTTAGACCTATCGCAAACAGGGTGGATCATGCCCGTATACACCGCTGCCGGAGTCTGGATTGGGCTCAAGAGTGACAGCCCCCAGGGAACGTATGAATGGACGGACGGATCGAAACTCGACTATACAAACTGGGGTCCGGACCGACCCCGGGCGGAAAAGGATTTCGTGTACGCATTTCTATACGCCGACGAGGTTAGTGACCCGACGGACAATATGAATGGCTTTTGGGAGAACATCAACGACGGCTTCGATGTACGGGCATTTGTATGCAAGAAGCTGGCAATGGCTTCTTAAACAATTTCATTGAAGTCGAATCCAATAAAAGAATAAAGAACGCACCGCAACAGAATATTGGAAACCAATAAAGTCATGCGTATTCGGTAGTAAACGTAGCGTACCATCCCGTCATTTCGACGTTGTTGTCGGTGACGAAAGTAAGCAGCATGATCGGCCCAGTCGAGCGATAAACGAGAGTGTCTTTATGAACCCCAGAAAGACTAAAGGAAATAACACACTGAGACGTTCCGCGAGCTTAATCTTAGTTCCAGCCTACATTTCCATGTGCGGATCGTTGAGTCCGTTCTGGATGTACAGCTTATCGTGACCGTCTTCGGTCTTGAAATCCGAAATGCGCAGTTTGATCGTGCCGTTCGACGACGCAGCAACCAGGGGGTAGTTGACGAACTCGTTGGGTGAGTAGCTCTTCGGGTAATTGGGAGAAGTGACCTGTAAGCCGTGTTTAATTAGCAGTCAATAGAAAGGCAAGTGTGCCCTAAACTTACAGTTCCCTGACCCGAGTATAGCGACTTCGGCACATAGCTGGAGCATTGCGTCCCTTGAGCTGGCCCTGTGTTCGAACCGACAGTGACAGGCTGCGAACTTCTGCCTGAACTTGCACTGAGTGGTTGGAAGTGGCAAAAAAACTTGTTGAATTTCTGGAGAAAATGCACTAGGGGTTTTTTTTAGCGACATTGTTGACTCACACTTTTTGGGAACACTTTTCGAGTACGGCTTATTTGGGTATATTCGGATATACACTTTAGCTCACTTCCGAGTACGGCTAATGAGCGCATTCTTGAACTAAAACATACCAGCAAACCATATGAAAATTCGTGCCCAAGATTATGTTCTTAAAAGGTTGTGCTCTAGAAACGGAGCTCCTCCTCATCCCAGTTAGCGACAAACGCGTTAGCCGCTTACCCGATTTCACCTTGATCTCTGGTGTCGCAAGCCGGTACTCGCCACAGTAGTATGCTTTCTGAACCGGGGTCATAGCGCGAACAGACACTAATACACGGAACAACCTACCCTGAATATGGACACTTCTCCTCCGGATGGAACGTCCATTGAGACGAACTGAGATGCTGCTTCCGCATTCTCCTGCGTGTGGATTTCTTCGCCGTTCGAGCCCACGAAGGCTTCGACGACGGACGTCATCGCTTCTTTGTCGGAATCCTACATTCCGGCTTATCGTGGCTGGTGTGTCAAAGTTTACCTCGAATTGTCCGTATAGCGCCGATAAATCATAGCCTGATTTCGCTGGATAAGTGCACTTTCCTCCGTAATCGTACTCGGTAAAGTCGCATCGCTTTACCAGCGACCACGCTTCTTTCGGCTTACACGTAAGGATCTCTGTATTGCTGAAAGTGACATGCTAGTGGAACAGCTTCAAACTGTGAAGCTTACTTTGTGGCGCATGTACACGAAGCCGAAAGCTTCCCTCGCATGTTCACCTTCCAAGGATGGGTCTTAAAGCTCTCTTCGTGCCTGAAAACGTGCAGAATTCAGCAAAAGTTAAGTTGCTTGATGCCTACCTCCCGGTGTAATCCCTTCCGCTCCAGAGCTCCAGTTTGCAACCTGGCCGTACCAGCGCCAATGCGTCTCGTGAGGACTAAACGTCCAGAATATGCCAGTAGATGAATTTGGCCTAACTGTCAAATGCGATGGACTGCTGCTTAGGACGATTTTTGGCGGGAATTCCGAATTAATCAAGCTGTCATAGACCCTTCAGGCCACTAGAATAAAAAAATCGAAGAGAAAGTTGCCAAAAAGGATCGCTTACCACAGCGGCTGAAGTCGACTTTAGGTCGGGAATGTGTGATTCTACGCTCAGTAGCAGAGGATAGCCGGTGCAGTATTTGTTTGGGTATATCCTGGCGCATACCAGCGGACCGTCGGAAGCGTCGCCCCACTCTGCCTTGGTGCATCCGCTTTGGGCGTCCGCGAAACGAAGGAGCGACAGAATCAGTAACGAATAAACTGTCCACAATATTCGCATGTTCTACAAGACCCGTTAGTTGGTAAAGCAACGCTTTCGGGGCAAAAATGAAAACTGCGACGAGAAGCGTCTTTACGGGCGGCAAGGCACATCTGCTACGAAATGTGATACGCTTGGTTCAAGGGGACGACAGAACGCGACGATGTTCGGAACGGGGATTTAATTATCACACATGTCCGCGAAAACTTCAAGTTCGCATTGTCGGCTTAGGTGTCTTCAGAAATAAACTTCAGATGCTTTGGTGTAGCCGTCAACGGACTCATATGTGCCAAGCCGTGCCAATACGCATGAAAAATGAGTTCAGTGCGCAGTGGCCTTCGCCGCTAATCCTAGCACCGGAAACTGGCTAAGTAGCGCAACGTCCAATGCCTTTGACTCCCTTCGATGCTGATGCTTTATTCCCCATGATCGTTACACACGTATTGGGCGTATGCATAACATTTTCTGACGTCTTTAGTCATAAACGGATCTCCCTTTTCTCACGGCCATCAAGTCATGCAATAAACTAAGGTAATCTGCATCTACGTTCTTCTGACACAGGGCATAGCGGTGCGCATCGCAGCGAATGTCGTTCCAGCGCCCGTTGGTCGTTTGTCCGTACGTGGTCCAGACCTCAACGCACGCTTCCGTGTGAGGATCATTGGGTTCGTTTGGTTGCCAGGCCTGAAGAAGAAAACGTGGCGGTTATGTATCGGCCAATTTTCGCACCTGAAAATCATACGCACTACCGTCAAACCACTCAAAATGTCCGGTCCAGTTGCGCTGTAGGCCGATGTAGAACTTGACTTCTTCTCCGTACTTGGTTCGGACGTACTCTGAAAGCAGGGGGTATGACCTTATAGGCTATGCCTATGAGCCAGCCTAACTCACGGTCATCCTGACGTTGAGACTTTTTATTTCTAGGCAAGCGGAGCGCACACAAAAAATGTCCATACTACCAGTGGGGTTTCCTGTGCCGCGGTCCCCGAACACGGCAGCTTATAATGGTAGGAGAATCTTACTTGTGAGGAACAAATTCTGCTGTAAGTCGTGAATCGACGCCAAGGTCCCGCTCAGTGTCTCACAGTCACGCTCAGCTTCGGCGAAAGTCTGCCGCCCCAGCACCTGGAATTTCAGGCTAACAGTGTTGATCATGTCTCTTTAAGTACCTGGTAGCACTTTTCCCCGTAGAATACCCAGTCATGGCCGCAAACGAGGGCAGTTGTGGTCGTGGTGGAAGTTTCAGTCGTAGTCGTCGTCACAGCGGTCGTAACTAGTTGCGAAAGTGTTGTAGAACTGGGACTGGTAGAGCTTGCAGTCGAGGCCCAGTCTGCTAGCGAGACGCATAGCACGATGAGGACCAATGCTGCGACGACGAGACCAGCAATGCATTTGGTGCGATGACTGGAAAGCAACCATTCGCGAGTGGACTGGAGACGGTCTGCAAAAGAGTAATTGCTTTTGCTTAGGGTATGTCATGTGGCCCTATAGGGGAGGGGGTCGTTGAATTCTCCCTTCAGAGCTTACCGAACGTGGCCGTGACTCGGCGTTGAAAGCTCATGTGCACATGATCCGGACCGGGTTCCATGCGGACACCAGCGTTTGAGAACTGAACAGCGGCGCCGCTCATGTCGGACGATCGAAGCTGTATATCGAATTGGAATCGAGCGGGATGACATAAACGAGAAAGCAAACAGCGATTTGTTTATTGAAACTTCAGCAAAAAAAAGTCTGCACGCTGAGGAAGTCGGTCGCCGCTCCGAACATCCGAGAATAGTATTTCGACGCACGCGTCTGCTGCTCCGTAGAACTGAAGGGTAGGCGGTACTCGAACGAAGAGTTAAATGTCCGGAGCTATGCGTTTTTAGGAAAATGCATGCATGCATCTCACGATAATTGGTAACGCATGCAGAATCGTCGCAGTTGTTAAAATGATTTGTGCGATTTGGACTAGGTCTGGGCAAGAACGGTAACGCAACGTAATGGTAAGGACGGGCCATTTGAGAAGGGACCTAAACAACAATGAACGGCGTGGAAGTATATGCAGCATACCAAAATATTATTGCCATCAATGCCGGCTTAACGAGCCTCTAGCATACATCAATGAAAGAGGATCGAAGGTATTGAGTAATGCGAGCAGTTTGCCGGCTTTCTGATTTGTCTGCGGGAAAGCTTAGGATAAAGTTCAAAACCGGAGCTATCCCTGACGTCTATTGATTGGAAGGAATATGTGGAAGCACCCAGTGGAAGGAAGGGCAAAAAGTTCTAGCACTTTCTAGAACCGGAGACCTGCCTCTGTCAACATAAGATGGTAGGTAGAGACTAGAAATTTATTCAGTTAGGTACAGACAAGCCACAACAGTTCTCAAAGCACAGGTACCTGCATAGCGTATAGGCATTGCAATCAAGAAGTATATAGCGAAGTAAAAGACTGGAGGTATAGGTTGTTGTAGGCAGGATGCGATTGAAAGACGGTCGATTCTGAGCATGACCCGTCAGTGTCGCTGCGAGCCGTGCTGCCCCAGGATATCGGTGAGAATCTCTAAAACATTCAGGTTAACAAAAATATATACGAAGAAGAACGAAGTTTCGGATTCGGTCTTCGGTGAAGGTTGTTTCAGTAATTGGGATTCGAATTCGGTCCAATGTAATAGTTTGGCAGCCGCAAACGTACCGTACTCCGTACCGTACTAACCCCACCCTTACCGTACTTCGCCCCGTACGGAAGGGCAGTACGGGCCGTATTACGGTACGGTACGGTACTAGTACGCGCCGCACAAGTGCTAAATATCGAGGACACTGGAGCCATACCATATTCCGTACTGGCGACCCCACTCGTATCGTACTCCGAACCGATAGTACTGCAGCCCGGTACAGTACGACGTACAACGGCCCGCGACTAGCCGCCTACCGACGGAATTTTTCATGTTCTTTATAAGGCTTTGTCAAAAGCAAAAAATGAACAAGTTCGGATTCGGGGTGCGGAAGACGGAAGTTACATTTCTCACCCTGATTCGAATCTGGTTTAAATTTTTTTAAACCCGGACTTCCATCTCCGATTCCGTGTCTCTATACAGCCTCAAAACGTTTAAGGCATGCACGGCACGCAAAAGGAATTAACGAAAGACTCACTGTTGGCTGCTTTGCGCTCCTTCTCGATCAGCTCATTGACCAGCCGGGTGTCGTTGTACGCGGAGATGTCGGCTCGATGCATCGGTTGGGGAGCGGCGAAGGTCGACTGCTGGGATGAACCCTGTTGTGGAAGGCCGAATGCGGACGGCTGCTGGGCAGCGCTCCACCACTGCTGGGAAGACATAGTGTTCGGCGTTGGCGGTTCTAAATCCGTCGATGACAACTTGTTTGTGTTGTAAACAACGCGGCAGGTAACAGGCACCAAACGTAAGCTAAATGTCCAAAGGGTGCGTCCCGAAAGTGAGGTGGTAAGACGGCTTTTTATGGACCAAGGCGGTCGTAGCCTCGCAACTAGTTGCCATCACGGTCTGCACACCTTCCCCCCTCCCCTGCATAACCCCGTGGATTTCACCCACCTAAAGCGCCTAGACGGGCTCATATGAAACTTTTAGGACAGACTCTTCCGCAGGCCGGTATCGATATTACCTAAAGACGGAACCGAAAATACAAAGCGGTGGAAGGCTCGCAGCAGGCGCCGACAACGGAATTTCAGGCTAAAATTTGTTGAATTTAGTGGAAATTTGCTGTGGCGGCGAAGAGACCTTCACTCACTGAAATTTTCACTTAACCAAAAGCTCTCTAAAGACAAAAACAAGGCTAGCACGCGAAGACTGTTTCCAAATGGGCTATTTAACATTCGGATAATCGAATAACTAAAGCCACGACGAGCAAACAATAACTCACACTAATGAAAGACAGTTTCGGCTTTTAACCGCTTAATGAGGTTATCCTTTTCAACGTGTTCCGGCGGCACATCACCTCGGCCCCATTCGCATCTTTCAACGGATTGGATTGTGCGGGGTCGAGGCTAAACCGCTTTGCAACGGTAGCCTGTCCCTCCATAACGAGGTTATCCTTTTCGACAGAAATCTTGGGGGATTAAAAACCAACGCTTCCGTTAGCTGCGCACTTTACAACAGAAGGACGCGCGGATCGCAGATGATAACCTAGCGGAAGCAGGAGGATATCTTTCCACGGATAGCCACCTCTTAGAAGCGACGGTCAACGAAAAAAGGGAACGAAAGCTTCAACCACCCACGCAGCTCGAAGCGTCGCAAATGCCGCGCGAGGGATTCTCTTTAGCAAACGGCTCCCCGAGCAGACTTCTAAAAACCATTCGATAGCATCTCCGCTGGCGTCCTGAGCCAAAATCGTCCACCATACTACAACTGAGGTTCGGCGAATCCACTGGGCATTTGAACTCGCGTGCGCACTGGAAGGGCCGTGGCGACGTGTCGAAAGCTGCGTTGCGCAACGCAAATAATGGGTCGCTAGATCGCAGCGCAATGATTTTGACGCGTCGGCTGCTTGCGAGGGAGACCGAGTTCAAAGACCATTCGGTTCAACAGACATGATGCACGTTTGCATGAGGAAGCAATGCGCGCTTCGAAGCAAAGAATGCGTACGAATCACCTTGAGTATCTCGTTTTGTCTCGAAGAATTCGGACTTATAAAACAGCCATAAATTGTCATAACAGACATAATACCCCTGCTAAACGATTGGAAGTAGCGACCTAAGGAAGCTTTATTTGGCAAGCGTCCACAAGCGCAAAGACATCGTATTGCACTAAGTAACAATAAGCTTTCCGGACCAGATCAAGCAAAAAAAGAGGCGATACGTCGGAGCCGTGCTACGTCGCTTGCGACGAAGATGATGGCCCGTCGTATGCGTCCAGCGCGCCAGGTTCATTGTTAGCGTGTTGACTGTGATCGGCTTCATCGCCTGAACAGTAACTTCCCGTTAGCAATAATTCAGTCAGGCCATGGCTGAACAAAGAAAAAAAGGCAAATTCGGCTCAGTTAGTTTTTGCAAGAGTCCAACGCTCCGCAAATGCCTAGTGGTATTCGGGGCGTTATTTGTTATGCGCCGCCTTTTTAATGTCTCATGACGCCAACTGGCCTATCCTTTCCCGCCCTTACTCGTAGACAACGGGCCTGCCTACCTGGTAGTAGCATTGGCGGAACGACCATTCCCTTCTGGTCATAGTGACGGAGGAAGTTGCACAGGTGCTTCAAGCGGCGCTCCTTGCTGCGCCGGTTTTGAAACCATACCTAGGGCAGGGTTGAGCAATGCTCGCAACTACGAAACATCGTAGACTTACTTGAATAACGCGCATGCTCAAGCCGGTTTCGATTGCGAGCTTCGCCCGCGCATGCTTTGACGGTTTCGGGCTTGCGAGGAACACACGGTTTAGAACGTCGAGCTAAAATGTCTTCACGGCGTGCAGGGCTGATTTAATGATAACCAAAAGTTTGGCTGCTGAAACACCTTCGAAAACTGTCATAAAAGGTAATTAAATGGCTTGCCTAGAGTAAAAAAACAGAAAGTCTCCCCCTAAATTTGTGAACTGCGAGCTATTAGCGTATTTTTACGAGGCTTGTAGAACTTTACCGAAGAGGGCATTGGGGAAAAGGGGTCCCCCTGCAAAAGCAGACAAAATTTTTCATTTGTTATTAAAAAACAAATTCATTTTTTGCAACAAAAAAACCAGGATTCGACCAGCCTTCTTTCCACACTGACTCAAAACTCCTCTGGTTTTCCACGTTCGGGAACAAAAGGGTGCCCAGCCAAAAAGGACTCTTTGGTTCTCTAAACACGGTCAGAATACAGGTGTCAACCCTGGTAACGTTCTATTTGCGCCACAGCTTCGCTGTTGTAAAACCTCCAAATGTTTCAGCACAAAAGCAAGGCTTACCTGCGTCTGCTTGATGGTGGTCCTCGGTCCTCGCCGCTTCAGGTACTTCTCGTCTTCGGAGAAGAGCTCCCCGAATGCGTACATCTCGAAAGGATAGCGGTCTGTCAAAGCGGCTGCGGCGGGCGACCGGCGGTCAAGGCCGGACGACGTTGGTTGTTGTTGGCTTCCGGCATTTGGGGGAAGAGTAGCGGGTTCCTCCTCGGATACTGCTATTGTAGAGTCGGCTTAAATGCTCTCCGTTAATACCGTGCGCAATCAAGGGATGCCTACCCGGCTCCTGCTGCTGATGTGCGTAGCAGGAGATCGCCTGCATGTTGCCGTCCATAACGATCTGCTCGCCGGGCGTTAGTGCCTTCCCGCAGTAACAGCAGGCGTGGCATTCGACGTGGTAGAAGAGTTCCACCTAAAAAGCCGCGGCTAAAACTACGCTTGTGGTAGGCTGAGGCTGCAAATTCATAAGCTGTTCGGATCTTCGAAGTGATTGAACACTGAAAGAAACCATGAAGCGATTCATGGCCCGTTCGAAGCAACTGCGTCTGGGGTCCAGAACTTTTTTCTGGACGACAATAGAGCTGGGCAGCACGGGACGGAACGGTTCACTTAAGAACCGAGCTGGGCGGGAACGGAACATGTTCCATTACCCGTTCTACATATGATGAGGATATTTTCTGTAGAGACAAGCCCCAGGTACCCGTGTCGGCTGCCCACACCGTTCTTCGTCGACACGGCCGTCTTCGCCTACCGGAAGAAGTTAGTGCACGCTACCGCTTTTCAGAAAATGATGTTCCTTGCCGCTTTGATAAATTGTTTGACTAGAACGGAACTGGGTGGCGAATTTCATAACGGAACGAGAATGAAATGTCGGCAGAGCCCAACGCTTGACGGCAGCTGATACCGGTAGCAGGGCCACACGAGACCTACCCTCAGCTTGTACTTGTAGACCATCTCGGTCGGCGCTATCCCCAGCCGGCAACCGGAGCACTGGAAAGGACTGCACACTCTAAATGCTCAGTGGTACTCAAACGGAGGCTGGCTCGTTCACTACCTGTAGTAATGTGTCTTGCAGTACAACTGCCGCTTCCTTTCGTAGCATGACGTTGTCAGGCCGGCCCCACAGACGCAGCATATTGCGCAGCGCTCGTGAAAGAGACTTTCGCCGATCTAAAGAGACTCGTCGAGTAGAGTGTGTTACTGCTAGCGCAGGGAACCCTTCAGTACCGGAGCCGATTCCGATTCCCAAATTTACAACCGATTTCCATTCCAAAAACACCCTGCATCCGATGCCCATTGCAGATGTATCAGCAAGTTTTACTAGGCAAAGCGTTTAGTACACGTTTAAAAAAGCCTTAAACGGTACGTGCTGATGTTTCGATACCGAGCAAGAGCCACCTTGAAGGTATCTACGGCCGGGTCGTTGTGCTTGAGCGCAGCTGCGACTGCAGAAACAATCGGCAGAAATCAGTTATTTTCGGCCAGGACGTGTTTCTGAGCAAAATGAGTCACGTACCTTCATAATGAACTGATCGTAGATTGGCGCATCGCAAACGGTGTAAATCTGAGGTGGTTCCTAAAGGATTGTTTCCTGCAAATGCGTGTAAAAGAATCGAAATATCGCACCTTCTTCTGCGGTTCCTCCGGATAGTCGTAGGGAAAGCTGCCGAGGCCTGATTGCATTTCAGGTGGCCTTGACTGACCACCGCCGATAGCGTCCACAACTTGCGATATCGCTAGCAGCGGCGGCTTGTACTCCTCGAAGCCAGTGAAGTTCGTCGGGACATTCATTAGCTCTAAACGGTAAGCTTCTAGCACACACTTCCAAAGCGATGACAAAGCCTGCTTCGTTCAAGAAATAGGGTTACGAATGTAGCTTAGCTCGATATTTTGCCAGTGTCGCGCCTTTTGTTAAGCACAGAAAAAGAGGAGGATTCTCTTGATGGTGACCGACAAAGAGAGTCAGGCGGGAGAAAAGAAATTAGGAAGACGTTTCAAATGGAAAGCAGGCATTTCCCTTTGACTAGGTGGTTCAAGCTCCTCCGACAATCAAGGGATTCGGACCCGGCAAGCTTACGCGAAGGGTTTACTAGAAACTAATCTCTGGTTCGACGTTACGTGCCGAATCGCTCCCTTCACGATTTTAAATGTTTAAAAACAATCGAAAGGCCAACTTGCTCAAATTCAAGTTTCTAGATGAACTGGACAGGCCCGTCGGACCGTTTAGGCCTCGAAAACGTACACGTTTACGCTTGATTCAAGTATATTTTTGCTTTAAAACCGCTGTTAGCCGGGAAGCTTAATGGTAGCGTAAATACTACGATTGAGTGACTAGTAAAAGTGGGCTTTACTCCAGAATCGGGTGGGAGAAGGCCAAAGTTTCGCAATCCTAAAGCCCCAGAAATCCAGGGATTGGCTTGTATTTTCGAAGGTGATACAAGTAGTACAAGCCTGATCTCGTCCAAACCTGCCCTCAGGAGAGCTTGGTTCGCGCCACTATGACACCGCCCATTGTGCCAGCTTCTTGTCAAAATTGTCGTTTTGTGCGCGCAAAGTTGTCCCCACTTGTCACGTCGGACCTGTCCATTTTTGAGCATGCTTCCGCCGGCTGGACACTGTGCCAGATGTCCTCGTCGTTCCGGCGCCGGTGCGTGTTCGACCGCGTAGCGCACGCATGGCGATCATTGTCCATTAATATTTACGCGCATGCATCCATCACTCGGCTGTCGCCGCCGCGGCGCGAGAGGCGCGTTTGCGCAACACGCGCGAGAACACTGCTTTCTTCGGGAAATGGACCAATCTGACCAAAGCACCATGATGACAATCGCCGAAGTTGCAAGATTATTGAAGGCTTAATGCATCTTAAATCGACAAAGACAAGAAACCGCTAAGTGAATACGAGAATACATTTCTTATAAAGAACTGAGACTTCCTACAGACCCCATCGACCGCGTGTCACACCGACGCTTTATACGGAAATGTGAGCAGGCCGTCATTCATTTCGCTTTTTGAACTGAGCGAGTGCTACTGCTAAAGACCAACATTGAAGGATGGTACAATAAAAAGGGTCTGCAAGGATGACATCCGCACTCAATAAGCGGAAGAAAGTGCCCTTCTGTGCGCTTGAAATTCAATAACAGCCAGAATGATATAGACAAGGAAAGTTGCTGTGATTTTCCGCCACACAAGCAGTACTTATTTGTTCGTTGAAAAGATTTCTCAGTTTTGATTTCAAACACATGCTTTTAGCTATTTGAAGAGTCATACGCTGGGCTTTGAAGAGGACCACTGAGCAGTCTAAGAACTGTTCATTTGTGGACAGTGACAGGAAAAAGTAGATCTTGAACAACTTAAGCAGGATTATTGTGGCGCTCAAACCGGCGGACGAAGTTCTCGGTACTTGAGGAAGAGCTTCATCCAGGTCTGCGCGGAAAACTTCTCTTCGTTCTCGGTGTTCGCAGCCTCCGTAAGCTCCTCTTTGGTTGCGGTTTTGACCAGACGGTCCTGCATCATTACATAGCAGTAGGTCATGTAAGACATTGTTACAAGGTAGGTACGTAAATCTGCATGTTTCTAGTTTGGGTGGTTGGCAAGACGCTCTAAGGGATTCGTCCGGCTTTCCATTTTCTTTGGACCTTATACTCCATTTTACGCTCGCTGTCTTAGACAGCCTTTTTTCGAAGTTAGAAATCTGCCATTTTTCGAAGTTGTTCAGTGGGACTCAGTTTTTAGCCCCCTAAAGACTCCTTTTCTTGATAAATGTCAGTCGGTATGTCGGAAATAATCACGAAAAGTCTATCCGAGAATGATCAGCATGCTCCAAAACATTGAAGGAAGTGCTTCTTTGTAAGGTCAGTGTTACCGAAAATGCTGTTATTATAAATAAGACTTATTGGAAAGAGAATTTATTCGAAGAAGGAAGCTTGTTAGAAGAGATACGGCAAACGAAATGCTCACTCACCCGAAGCTGAGTCATGCTGAGCTCGTCGGCGACCTCAAGCTGCGCGACAAACGGTGGCACCTTATGAGACGTCAAGAGGTAGTTGACGCAGATATCGACAAGCTTATGAGCTTGGAACCGGTCGGCCATACGGAGAACCGTGAACACGTTACTTGCTTAAGCCACGGGTGTAACAATAACCTAACTAAACCGTAATGAACAGGGCGAATTCTGCATTCTGTCGTGTCCAGCAATTAAGAATACGAAAAAAACGTCAAAACGTCAGAAAAAGCACATTTTTCGGAAACCCTTGACCTTAGCCGTTGGATTTTTTAAAACTAAGTTTGGCAAGTGTCGACCGAAACGTCGCTGTCATCACCTGCAACGGGCCATAGTCACGAGATTTTCGGCTACTTGTCAAATTCAGATTCTGAACACTGAAAATTCGGACTTTTCTGGTAATTACGATTTTTCCTGGGAAATCAAGTTCTGATTTCGACACCAGATCCGGCCCTGATCACATACCTGTAAATAGACGGAGCCGCTGCGGCGATGGCCTGGATGAACTTCGCAAAGTCTTTGCCATCCACCGACGGAAGTTCTACTTCGTATTTGTTGCGATCAGCAAAGTCGCCGAAGAACATGCCTTCGAAGAACTCCGAATGGTTCGCCAGGAACTGTTGGGCGAAATTAATCTTTAAGCTAGATTTATGAAGTCACAAACCCTGTAAATGCGTCGGTCGCCGAAAACGAAGGTAACGTCGTGGCTGCGCACCTTGCACCCGTAGACACCATCGGTAACTTAACAGTTGAAAGTAGTGACGTCTATCTTGAGCGTCAGGTTGTTGTTTCGCACGTGCATGAGCGAGATTGCCTACAATATGAAGTTATTGTTGGTAACAGGAACGCGCGATACACTGACATTTAGGGAATCACTTGTTCCCAGCCGCTGGTCGCATTTTCGTTGTAGAAGACCTTAGTTATAACACATTTCTTGATGTACGAACGTGCGCATTGAGCCTAATAAGGCACAAATTCGGCCTTGCAGTGCCATTCCAGGCGGTTCGCGAGGGGCTTGGCACCCAGTGAAACGGCGAGGCTCTGGGCGCTGATGGAGGCGTCAATCGTAAACTGGACGCCAGAGAGAATAAGCGGCTCGCTGTACGGCTTTTCGGTAGACTGCGTGAACGTGTTCCAGTCATCGATGCTCAGCGTCAGAGTGCCTATGCGCGGTCCGTCTAAGGCAAGGACCAGCATTTATACCGTGGTTACTGGCTGCAATCCCACGCGTAACCGCGATTGCATTGCTTACCTTGACGAAGTTCCTTGTAGCGCCACCATCAGAGCCGTGTAGCGGGCTTGGTCTGAAAAATTTCATGTGCTTGTCTAGCTCTGATCCCTACGTATTGCGCTTGTCATGCAAGGAAGTGACAAAAAAGTTTGCATCTTGTCAGCTGCACGAACAGGTAAGCCCCACAATCAACCAGGAGATTGCATACAGGTTTTTGACGTAAAAAAGGTCGTCATTTTGAACACTAATTTTGAAAACTAGGGAAGAGCTTACTGGGAAGTCGCTGCTTTCTCAAACGCCGGAGCATCTGCGCCACCACTAATGACCATCGATGCGTAGCTGTCGCCACTTCGAGGCGCATTGTTTCAAAATTGCTTAGTGCTAAGGGCATGAATCCGGGAAGACATGCTAAAACGTCGAGAACGCACACTTTTCCAAAAAAGGGAAAATATGTTGCATCCAGCGGTACCCGGTCTCTAAGCATTAAAGGGCCCCTCCGCGTTCAGGTAGAGATCGGGTCAAACAAAAAATTTTTTGTTTTTTCTTGAAAAAAACCTATCAAACAAAAAATTTTTTTTGATTGATTGTTTGATTGAATAAATTTTTGAAAATTTTTTGATTGATTCATTCAAACAAAAAATTTTTTGATTAATTGTTTCCTCGGTAGCTTCCTAAATTCCTTGTTTCCTAAAAAAACTTCCTCGGTACAGTCGGA
>JNEY01000705.1:52744-63709 GCA_020875895.1 Aphelenchus avenae
TTTTTTGATTGATTGTTTGATTGAATAAATTTTTGAAAATTTTTTTGATTGATTCATTCAAACAAAAAAAATTTTTTGATTGATTGTTTGATTGAATAAATTTTTGAAAATTTTTTGATTGGTTCATTCAAACAAAAATTTTTTTTTGATTGACTGTTTGATTGCATGCATTTCCCGATCACTACCCCACACTATAGTACCTTTCGCAGGCTACGAGTGCGTGGAAGGCCCGAAGCCTCGACGGCAGAACGTGCCGTGTTTGCCTTACTAACGTTGACAGAACTCGTGATAGTAGCACTCTGAGGCTCGATCGCGTGGCATGCGGTGATTATCTCAGGGTTGTCATCGAATTCATCGTTTCGTTGCTCCAGCGGATGAGAGACCTAAGTGGGCACGATTCGTTTCCGCCGTGTCCGTGTTAACTTACGGTTGCTTCATTCGCTTGAGTCGGTGGAACTGGGGACGTATGCATCTCTGATGACATGCATGATGCCAGTTCACGATGCGGAGCCTGTTAGAGAAATCGTAAATTAAGCATTGAAACCAAAAACGCCAGGTACTTACACACTCGACTCCGTCGGCATCTGCGGCTGCAAGCTTCTTGGCAAGCGCTTTGATGTTGTTGACGTCCGTATACAATGTTGACGTAGGCATGCGCGCTAGCAGTAAGAGCTCTACCTCATTGTCCGACAAACTTTCCGGAAATAGGTGGTAACGTGCAGCTCGTTTACGCCGCACGTTCTTGTAGTTCCGTTTTAGTTTGGGAACCCACAACGGCTTGTAAAGAGCAACGTTTGCAAAGTACTCGTCAAAAGCCTTTTGCAGAACAGAGGTTCCATTTTGTCAATCAGAATAGGACAGCGTCTCATTATCGCTTCGGCCTTTTATTCCGGCCATTGCCGTCGGGGTAAGCACAAACATCGTGGTGAAGCAATCGGCGAGCAGTGGCCGAACGAAAGCTGAAGCTCTTCGAGCAGTTTGGCTGTGTATCAACATTCGAGTGTGAACATATCCGCGGAAGTCCGTTCAAACTTCACGTTCCCTTGCTTTCTTTAAAGTAGACCGCTAATGAAACTACCAGTTTTTTCTTTACACGTGCTGTTCAAGTTCATCCAACGGGGCTGGTATAGCATGCGCATTGCGGGAACTCATAGCGTAATGACAAAGTCCGAATTTTGATAGGTCATACCGATGCTATCTGTGCATTCACCGTGCACAAAATCACCCTAGGACCAACCCTGCCAGAAACTCTCCGTTCTTGCCCCCCCCCCCACCCCACCCACGCGACGCTGGCTATAGCGGTCTTTCTATGGTATGCGACACAATTGACGGGCCATAACTTTGTGTGCACATATCCGGTCAAGCTGAAAGTTTGGATTTTGCTTGACCTTTCTGTGGCTTATATATGCCGGTTGTCTTTACAACCTAATTGTATGTGCAAAGCGATGCTTGTTGGCAGCAGTCTTCTAGTCAACAGTGTCGAAGCCGACAATCGACTCTACTCCACTTCGTTGCCCGATCCGCAACAGAGATCTAAAGGAACACATGCTCAGATTGAGGGGTCTCATAAACTTACGAAGCTCTAGATGAGCATTCTGGCACATAGAGAAGTTTAGCGCGTGCTTACATTTTTTCTTCCTGAGCTCTACAGGCATAGACCGCGCTTCTTCAAAACACGTTCCTGTGGCACTAAAATAACGACTCTTCAGAATTTAGAGTGTGCTCTAGAACTACGTTGTTCCGGGTCCAAGAATTAGCTGAACTGAACCGGCAAACTAGCGGACGTGTAGGCTAGTGGGGGACGCGTCCATAATTTTGTCCTAGTGACACTCTCTCTGTGTCAGTCCTGTACTGGGCTCCACATGGGAAGCGGAGTGTAACTCAAAGGTCGTCGTTACGGATCGACAAATTACAAAGTTTCGTTAGGCCAGTTACCGTAAAGCTCTAATATTAGACGCCCGCCTTCTAATTTTCGATGTTCAAATTTTCGAGGGTTTCGTAAAAGTCGTAAAGGGTTCCCCCTGTGAATTTAGCAAAATTTTTCGAAATTTTAGTGACAAAAATTTCTCGTCTAGAATGAATAGTTATGGCCTAAAACGTATTCTAAACGTGTCTCAGTGACAAGTCAACTTTGAAATTTTTGGCGCCCGTCTTCTATTAAGGGCCGTCTTAAAATAGAACACGTCTTAGGTATATTGGAGCTTTTACGGTAGAACGAATAAAGTACAACGTAAAACAACAAAACAATTCGAGAGTCAGTAGTCCGGAGGCGTCGCATTCCGCCAGCAGCACAGCTTTCCGAAGATCCAGTAGCTATCGGCTTGCTGCTTCGGCACGTAGTGAACGTGAAGATTGGGTTGACCGACGAAGTCGAACTTCCAGACCTTGAACCCGTCTGCAATCACCATCTGTTCTCCGTTGCCAACGAAGTCGTCGATATCGAGGTCCACACGGATAGTGAGGTTCATCTCGAGCTTGTGATCACTTTTGCAGGTACGGGCTGCCTAAAGAACCGCGTGTACAGAACTATTCGGCGCATAGAAGAATGATAAGTTCTAAGGCTTAGCAAGTGCCGCCTTATTGAATGGTTCCTTTACTACAGCGGATTGTGGGATGGAGGCTAGCGAGGAGCGAGGGGGGGGGGGGGTATGCCTCTGGCCGCGGGAAAGGTGGTTCGCGGGGGAAGTACTGACGAATTGTTACTAATTCGTAATTTCCACTAGTGCGGACAGATGAATTTCTCGTTCTATACTTAGCCTATCCTCCCGCGCTTTCATACACCTTACCTTCATGAGTTTCGAGATGAACCGTGAGGAGATCTGCGGCTCGTGGACGTGCAGTCGTCGCCCTTCTTCATCGCCGCTGTAGTCGCCGAAAGTGTCGTATGCGACATAGTGCTATGCAAATGTGTGATCTCTTGTGTGTATATATAGCTGTGATTTCACTGTGATGTAGAGTTGTGCTCAGTGTGAGCCTTTGTGTTAGTCCTCTAATAAAGAGTTCTCACCAGCCTAGTGTGTCTCCGTACTTTGGTTGTACTAATACAACAGTTGGCGATCAGGTTCGAACTGCGTGCGGACGCGCCAGTCGACTTGTTAGCCTAGTGACGTGTACGTCTTGAGCATAAGGCGGACGCCTAGCTCTCGACTTGTGGTGTGCCTTAGTGGCAAGCGAAGCTCAGTAGAGCAAGAGTCCCTCTGTGCGTGGCACAGGCGAGTGGCTTGGTCAGTGGTGAAACAGCCTGACAAAGGAGGGGGAAGAGATGAGTGAGATGAGTACGGAGAATGATGCTAGCAAGAAGGATGCTAGCACGAGCACGAGCAGGAGTAGCTCGAGTGTCTACAGTGGAAGGCACCACGTGTGTGCAGCGCAAGCGGCCATGCCAGTGAGGGCACTTGGACCGTTTCAGCCTGGAAAGATGTCGTGGGACATCTATGAACAGATGTTGAAGTTTAACCTTCAACTAAGAGGCGAACTCAGTGAAGAGTTGAAGAAGGCGACAATCATTACCGAGATCGGTATTGAAGTGTACAGCGAACTCATTAACTCTTTGGAGGGCAAAGAGGTTAGAGAGGTGGCGACTGCAGAGGAACTCTTGGCGATTTTGAGGAAGCGCTATAGCCCTAAGAAGCTACTGATAGCAGAGCGTCATAAGATGCTTGTACTGCAACAGGAGGCTGGACAGCCCCTGGCGGAATTCTTTTCGAAGATTCAGCATGCAGCTAGCAAATGTGAGCTGACGCCGGAGACCAGAGAGATGCTGGTTCTCCAAGTGTTTGTGAAGGGCATACGCCATGAGAGCACCCGAATTCACTTGCTCCAGAGAGATAAGCTTACTGCAGCAGAAGCACTTTCCCAAGCCCAAGTGATGGAAATGGCCGAAAACGAGGGTCATTCTATGGGTTCTGGACAGGCATTTGGAGTGCACAAGGTGGCTGCACAGAGAGATGTCAAATGCTATGAGTGCGGTAAGAAAGGACACTTCAAGGCGAACTGTCCCGAGGTAGAGTGCCGGAAGTGTGGCAAACGAGGCCACATGGCAACTAACTGCAGGAGCAAGCAGTCGAGTCGCAATGAGAACAATAAAAGTCGCTATCAAGCGAATTGTGTCGCAATTAGCCGTACTTCATCCAGCGAATCAAGGATGGGAATGCTTCACGTGGAAGCTAAGAGGAAGAGTACGAGCTATATGAAGAGTTGCCCTAAACCGACGAGAAGTAGTGTGACAATGGCTGGACGTCGCGTAAGCCTAGAGTTAGACACTGGGAGCCCAGTAACGATTGTCTCGAAGAAGACGTGGAGTTTGCTTGGAAAGCCTAGGCTTAGCACCCCTACGGCTGAGTTGGACGGCATGGGAGCGCCGGTACCGTTGATCGGTGAAGTAGTCTTACCGGTGACGTATAATGGCAAGACGGCACCGATGAAGGTGTTTGTGAGTCGAGCCAAGTACAACTTGATGGGCCGCAGAGCCATCAAAGGGTTCGGAATTGACCTGAACGAGAAGCTCTATGGAGAGAGCAGAGTGGTCAACCGAAATGAGAGGAGCAGTGATGAGTCCTTTTCCTCTCTGCGAGAGAGCAGTAAGGGTTTTTCCTACCCAAAGGGAGGTTTTTTACCTACTGCCGGAGGGAAGCAGAAGAGAGGTTTTTCGACCATCGACGGACGCAGCAGCGATGAGAGCATCAACGAGACGCGCCGAGACAGCAACGACGACCCCGTAAGCAGCAGTGCAAGCAGCGAGACGTCAGCGAGCAACGACATCGACCTCCGAAGCCAAGCGACGACCGTGCCGCCGAACCGACCTTCGTACGCAGCCATCGTCGCCGGAGCAGTCAACGCCGCAGAAGGACGTCATCGCTGAAGGGGAGGAGCTGTCGTATGCGACATAGTGCTATGCAAATGTGTGATCTCTTGTGTGTATATATAGCTGTGATTTCACTGTGATGTAGAGTTGTGCTCAGTGTGAGCCTTTGTGTTAGTCCTCTAATAAAGAGTTCTCACCAGCCTAGTGTGTCTCCGTACTTTGGTTGTACTAATACAACAGAAAGCAAAGTCGAGAATCCCGTCCTCGGTGATCTCCTTTCCGTCCATTCCACTTCTATGCATCTCATTGCACGCACGCACGTTAGTCTGGCTCCAAATCCCGCGTGAAGCAAGCGATCGGAGCAGGTCGTCGTTTAGCCCCACGTGTCCTTGGAGAAATCGGAGAGTGTCCTTGTTGATGGTTCGGTAATGTGGAAACGCGCAGATGAGGTCAAACACGTCGAGGCCGGGCATCAGCGAGATCTTGCCGTAGAAAACAGGACGTTCTAAAAATTCACAGCGTTCGTACAAAGCGAGCTAGCTAAAATCGTAATAAGATCGGTAGTTAAAGGCATTTACAAGGTCTAAGTTCAAATCGGCCCGCGTTTATTTATACTCCATATCCTCGAGCCATGAGACTCCCAAGATCAGTAGTGATCATTACCTGGCACATCAGGGCTAACAATTAAGGAAAGAATGCTACAGCATACTTGTGCAGTTATAGTCGCCGCGTATGGACTTCAGGCGCCCAACGAAGTCCTGGCCGATATATAGTGTCTCCCCGGTATCACCGATTTCGATAGTACCTCGTACGAAGCAGAAGCGCAGGTAGCTAACGAAAATTTCCATGATGCGCTTGAAAGCCTTCGAGAACTTGCGAACCTGGCAATAGCTGTATTCTGCTAGTCTGAGTTCCGAGAGCCTACCGCAATGGTCCGGCCGTGCTGCGCGTAACGAAACACTGCTCGATATTCCTTGTTGTAGCTGTCGTAGTAGAAAAGAACGTCCTCGACACGACGTAACGGCTGAGCACGTTGAATGACCGAGTAGTATTGGCGGGAAACGACGATCCTCTTGTCGAGGTCACGCCGACCGCTGAAGTTGAAAACGTCCAGTAGTGTATCGGAAGGTAGTACTTGTTGGCGCAGCTAAATTGCCAAAATCATGATATCAACTCCGATTGAATTTCGACTCCGTTCATTAGAACGCGTACAGAGCTAACCCGAAAAAAAACTTGCCTTGACTTCAATTTTCGCCTTCTTCTCGACCGGCTTGCGTGGTGAACATGCCTTCGTTCGCTTCCGTGGCATTTCGAACATGTTCAGCAGGTGTCTGAATTTAGCAGTTTAACGAACGCGGAACGCGGAACTCAAACGAATCGCAGAATAAAAAACAAGAAGAGATAATGAACGACGTCAGAAACGCTCCAAAGGTCGGCGTATTGCAACGGAATTATGCATCTCTTTCATGTTCCGGATTCGCTTTCCATCTGTCTAGATGGAAATCCATCTGGTCCCGGTAGTGGTTTAAATCCAGTTTTATAGAAGCTGCAAAATCCGTTTTACTACGTTGTCTTTGCGGCTAGTGTGTCGACATTAACCTACGACGCCGGGGACGTTTGCTAAATCTCCGTTGGTCGTTTCCTATTGAGCGCGGATGTGGCGTGCATTCGCTTTTTGTAAACCAGCAAACGTCGGCATAACATGATGAACCAGGAAAAGCACAGAACAATCACCAGGAAGATAATAATTTGTTTCTCACACTATCACGTACAGAATTTCCAGAATCTCGCTTGCAACGTGCCCACATAGCGTGCTACAGAATAAAAGCAGTACTGGATGAGTCGCCGGACTTTACCCCAACTTCGGTGGTAAACAGAATTGTGCCTATTCCAAGCCTATTTGACACTTTCGTCATGCAGCATCCATGATCATTCATCAATACGGTCTTTTATTTTGGAGTAATCAATGACGGTAGAAAGTAATTTTGTCAGTCGTGAGGCAAAATTGCTCACAGCACAGTTTGCATTGCTTGTTTCCGCCCAAGGAAGCAGTCGAACACAGTTTGTGAAAAAGATGCAAGAAATTAGCTGAGTCACGGACGTAGCCAAAATGTTAGTCGGTGTCGCTTGACTCAGCTTTCAATTCGTTAAAAGGTCTCCGTTCTTTACTTGATTTAAAATACGCCGATAAAGCGCCAGCAGCAAAGAGTGGCGCAGCATTCGCACTAGTGACGATGAGGTGGCTGGCAGCGTTTGTGCTGCTCTCGGTGTCTCACCTGTCTGTGGCGAGGATCTTCAGGCAACCCCTCAAACCGGCAGTCACTTCACGGACACTATATATTCGCCGAGCAAGCATGGTCAACTCGCTGGGAAGAGCGACGTCGAACGTTACTATCGAGTACCTGCAGAACGCTTTCGAATGGTACCTCATCGATATCGCTCTGGGAACGCCACGTAGCTCGATTTTCCTGCTCTTTAAGGGTGCTTCTTCGCTTTAGCGCAAAACTTCACGGTGCTTTTCGACACCGGCAGTGAATACTTATGGGTAACGGACTCTCGCTGCAAGAACAGTTCGGATGAAGGAGTCGAAGACACTTCTTGCCCTCGCGAGCCGGTGCCAGGATACACGAGAAGGACGTTCAACGACACGTAACCTTAGCGGTTCGTTCTCATAAACTCCCACATCCCTTTAGAGCGTCCACGACACTAAACGAGACTGGACAGAACAAACTCTTTTGCTATGGCGCTGGTTGTGTGAGCGGTAGATTCGCCGTGGATGTGTTCAGCGTAAGTTCCCTTTCGTTTAACAGACTGACGTCTTCGGCAGTTGTTTTCCGAATGTTTTTTTTTGTCAGTTGATGTTTAAGTGGGAATACGGCTTTGGTTTTTCTGTCGGTTTTGTTGCATCCCCCAGGTACAGCCGGGAGATGTTTTGTTCATAATGACGCCGACTAATGCTATGTCAAACGGCGCTTAGCATCACGTTTGTTTGCACGCTTTCTATGCGAAATTATTGTACTTACTTAATTCTTTAGACGGGAGGTGTCCAAGTGGACAATATGACCACTGTACTGGTCGACGCAATGAGACATGATCCCGGCCGCAGGCTTCCGGTGACGCCAATTGACGGTGTCTTTGGCGCATATCTGAAGGAAACCACAAATGAGGGATTCCCTACGTCAGTACAATACGTTCTACGAGAAATCGATCAACGGCTGTTTACCATTGCATTAAGCGGGTAAGAATACCGGTTGCATCAGTATCGTGCTAAAAAAGCACTAGGAATATAGCCGAATCCCGAACTCAGGACTCCAACGGTTTTCTAGTTCATACTCATTCAGTAGCGCTTAAGCGGACGAAGCATAATGCTATTCCTCTAGCCACGTCGGCCAGAAGGCGGGATCGGGAGGCGGCTTCATCACATATGGAGCACTCGATGACGTAAATTGCGCGAAAGACTGGAAGTACGTCGACGTGGACGACTCCTGGTCATCGTGGAACGTCCTGCTTGACGGGTACAAGTGACGCAATATCCAGAAGTACTAACCTTGCCTAACGAGTTCAGAGTTTCTTATGGATCATCTAAGATAACTGGGCAGATATTTGCAAAACTCGACACGGGAAACCCGCATCTTGACATTCCGTCTAGCTTGGTGGACCAGATCGCATCCAACGCAAAGGCGGAATACGATGAAATTTTTCGGGTCTACATTATCGACTGCAACGCGAAGGAACTTCCGGATATCGTGTTCACGATCGGTGGCCACAAATATCCGATACCATCGAAAGACTACATCTTAGACGTAGGTCCCGCTTTATTCATCCATCAGAGCTACCTCGAAAACACGTCGGTTCGTGCCTTTGCATGACACCATAGTTGTTTTAGCTGGAACTAAAGCCCGGGAAGTGCGTGCTGAACCTCGGCAGGACCGGTGGCGGCGTCGGTATCGGCGATCCGTTCTATCGTACCTTCTGCACTTCCTACGACTACGCGAAGAAGCGCGTCGGTTTCGCCAAGAGTCTTATCTGAACCCATTCGAATCGATTATGCTGGCTGCAGTTTATTGCTCTTTTTCCGATGTGCTCTGAACATGACAAAGACGACGATGCTTTGCTTTTTCGTATAGAGCTTTAAGCTTACTCGTAATTGATCGAAAGGTTGATGGGGGATCGAGGTACTACTGAAGAGTTACGAGAGAGAGGTATAGGATTGAGGGATACCGAATTCTTTATGATCTCACCGGCGGACATCATTATAATCCTCAATTACGTAGACTTGTTGGCGCTTCTACGCGAGAATGAAGCTCTACATCTCCGTGACGAAAGGAACGACTGAATGGCATACCGAGATTTTTTGAATGGACGCTACGAAGACGGGATGACGAATTTTTTGAATATGTATTTTTTCTGCTTTGCCCCTACGTTGCCTCCGCAAACGTTGTAGTGATACGTATCCTAGTAGCCAACAATAGGATTGACTTCCGTGTGGGGATCCGCCCCTTCGGGCGTTCGGCCTTCATGCCGCCTCGGATCCGTTCCGCCCATTTCACAGTGTACGCTTGGACCAAGTTGTGAGCCACACGTACGTATATTGCTGCTGCTATAGTCAGGTAATAAAGAAACTGGTTGGACTTGGAGGTCGCGGTGAAGGAGTAAAGGACGACAAGTACTCTTAGGTTTACCGCTACACTAGAGTGCAGTACGAGAGGGCTTCGGCCCAAGGAAGGGGTGCCTCAACCTCACCCCAAGGTATGCATGTGTGCTCCTAAAGCCGTGCTTTGTTATCCATCGAAGAATTGGCGGACGACGCGCAACCTTCCACCAGCAGCGCCAACCCATTCCAGTAACCGTTTGTCCGTGTAATTTTCCAACTTTCCCTTTTTTTCAGATGCCGTACCTTTTGGTTCCGTACGTACGGCAGCGTGTACGTTCCATAGCTGCCGCCGCTGAGGCGCTTGTGGTGAGCAGACTTCCATAGCTGTCGTAGCCTAGGCTTTATGCGAAACAATGAGAGTGGCCATCAGGACTACCGTGAAAGCTCTAATAGAAGACGAGTCCTAATAGAAGACGAGCCCTAATTGAAGACGAGCACCAAAAATTTCAAAGTTCACTAGTCAGAGACACATGTTCAGAATACGTTTTAGGCCATAACTATTCATTATAGACGAAAACATTTTGTCACTAAAATTTCGAAAAATTTTGCTAAATCCATTGGGGGGATCCTATACAACTTTTACAAAACCCTCGAAAACTCTACCATCGAAAAATAGAAGACATCGTCTTATATTAGAACCAATACGGTACCAAGGAGGGGCTTTTTGCGCCCTAAACTGTCCCCGTTAAAAAGATTGATTCTATTTCCAAGTCTCCATGCACGACTCCTAGAAGCCAATCGACAGAAAGTCTCCTGCTTGCCGCTATGCGGCGCTTGCTCTGTCGGGCTCGCTATCGCACGCGGGAATAAACTTTAACGGAAGCAAGCATAAGACCACCCATTAGCGGTAGCGCAGAGCACTTGAAGGTCATCATAATTTGTAGGGTGGTGTGAAGACAAGACATCACCGAGCATGTGCGTTGTTGAGCGGTACTTGTTCAAATACGAACTACCGATGCTAGCTGTACACGTGTCTCTGATGGTCTTTCTTGTATGTCAGCGGTACAAGAAGCGCAAGTTTGACTCTGCGTTCTTCACGTTGTTTATCGCTCAAGGATGCGCTCGCTACCTGGGATATTCAGTGGTAGGTCGTAAACCCGCGGTGTTCCATGGCTCTGGGCTCGTATCTCCTCCCCGGGTTTCATCCCTCTTCGATTTAGTACGTCCTGAACCGCTTCGACTGGGATCGAAGGATTCAGGCATGGCGTACGGTGCCGTTTCAGTTCGCTCTTGGTTTCATCTTTGTGGGGGATACGGCAATCGCGCTC
This sequence comes from Aphelenchus avenae, assembly GCA_020875895.1. Lineage (NCBI taxonomy): Eukaryota > Metazoa > Nematoda > Chromadorea > Rhabditida > Aphelenchidae > Aphelenchus > Aphelenchus avenae. Next base: position 63,471 of record JNEY01000705.1, read on the forward strand.
AACCGCTTCACTGCGATTCGGTTCCCACTTCGGCATACACAGGTGGGAAATCGCACATTCTACCTGACATGTCTGGTTTAGATCTGGTCTACGGGCACGCTTATTACAGCTCTTTTTGGTGGCCTCACGTTTGCCGTCACTTCTGCTGCTTTGTACTGGCTGCTGTCCTTATTTATTTCGTCGCATGAAGCGTATCGAGTAAGCCCGGAACTGATTTGACAAGGCTTACCCCCCCCCCC
>JNEY01000705.1:94875-111098 GCA_020875895.1 Aphelenchus avenae
CTCAGAGACGTCGTGCTGCTGTGAAGTCTGAGTTGAGAAATGAATCGTCTTGCTTCAGGCTTCGAGTTGAGGTCTGAGACGTCGCGCTTCAACATCCTAGGTGAGAACTGAGACGTATTGCTTCAAGCTTTTATTGTATGTTTGTGGTGTGTTTCCGTGCAGATACGCCATGCAGTGTGGCGATCATAAACCCAGAAATTTCTTCGGAGTGATGCTTGAAGCTGCGGAATATCTGAGAAGTCCTGCTTGAAGTTGTGCCTTGTCTTGCTGGAAGCTTTGAGAAGTCCTGCTGAAGCTCTAAACAGAAGTGCTGGAAGCTCTAAACAGAACATCTAAAGCTCTGAACAGACCTGCTGTAAGCTTTGTGTTGATGACCACGGGTGAAGGTGTCGAGCTGGGAGCGGTGCCGCGAAGCATTGGAGAGCAGCGCATAGCATCGAGTGTGATTAGCATAGAACGTAGAATGATGTGTCTCGCTGATTTCAGCCCCATTTATAGGTGCAGTCTGTATGCAAATTTACGCATTTGAGGTGAACATACGCGAACATACGTATGTTCATGTGCGCACAGAGAAACTCAGGTTTAATAGGGAGGACACTTCGAACGTACTATAGGCCCCGCACGGATGTCTTGCTTTACTCCATCAGGCTACAAAGTACACCTATCATCATCAGAGTGAAGAGAAATGTGCTATAGCTTCTACAGGCTTGTTTCGTAGTAGTTTCAACCGTCGACGTTTCGGTGGTTAAAACGGTTGTCGTCGTCGGTGCCGGAACGGCCGGCTCGTAGACGCAGGAGCCATTGTCAGGAGTCGTGTTCTCTGCGAACGCGATCGTATCTGGGCCGTCGGATTCTGAAAATTACGGGACGTAATGGTAAGCACGCTGAAGGTGTCGTCAGGAGGGGAAACCGTACATCCTCGACCGTAGCGCCTCGCGCGTTATCATGCGTAGTAACGAATGACATACCTATCGGGGGCGTAATTTAATGGGTAGCGACCATCACTAACCCTTTCATTGTGCTTTTTCAGAGGGCAATGCATTGGCTAATTTTCAGGCCTCTGTGCAGATTCGCTTCCCTCGGGGTTTGCAAATAGGGATTGGTCGATTTTTCTAACGTCGTCGAAATTGCTCAAACTCTCTTTTGGTCCGTCATTCCCTCAGCCTACTAACAACAAGAAACACGTACTGCTCAAATCGAACAGCATACAACTGCTTCTGAACAGAGGTATGCCGTAGCCCCAGAAACGATCGTCGTCGATGAAGTACATTTGTAGAAGGCACTTATTTCCATCGTTGTAGATAACTTGCGATACGTCCACGGTTAACGTCTGCGATTGACCGTCGTCGTTGTTGAAGGTCACTTGCAGCGCGCCGGTGGTCTTGCAGTCGATCGTCCATTTTAAGTCGTCAGTTTGCTTCAGATTCCAGCGTCGAATAAGCGCGGTGAAGACACTCTAAACCAGTCATGGATACAAAACGATGATACGCGGGAGAAAGCATACGATGTTCTGCTTTCCAAGCTCCGGCCTGCCCCCCTCCCCTAGGGCCACTTTGAAAAAATAGACGGGCCGTCCCGACACACTGAAGTTCGGAAATAGAATCGAAAAAAGGCGTAATCGGTCACTTATCCCGAGGCGCCTAGATGTGCCGTTGGCCCTACGCGGTTCACTGCGTCGCTCTCGCTTCGCTTTTCCTGACTCACATGCTGCCGACATTGTCTTTTCCATTTCCTAGGTTTCCATGTTTCCGTCTTAACTTTCCTTCGTGCAATGCCCTAGTTCCACGGCACTTGACAGTGGTTCTTGTGAAGTACCTTCGGTGCGAAGATCATCGGCTCTTTCAGCAAGACGAACGCTCGCCATGGTCCTCCGGGCAGTGCAATGCTGTTAACTTGTGCAGCGCTGAGTTGGAGTGTCCCTTCGTCTATAGCGAAACTTCTAAATAAGATGCTCACCTTTTGAGATAGTATATAAGTTCTGCGCAGATTACCCGATCTGGAATGTCGGTCCAGCTTTGCCGCAGTTCTTGGGGTCCATGCCGCCCGCCGTTATCGTGCCGGCATCGTTCACGAAGCCCTTTGCGCAAGTCCGCTTCATGTAAAATCCAGCAACGTTCACAGCGTGTACGGAATATCGGCGCATGACGACAAAGTTTCCGTCCCAAGGATCGTCGAGGAAAAGGCTGTCGAATCGGGCTGCCGTAACTTCGTAAAACGGGAATTCTTTGTACGTCGCTCCGAGGACCTAAATAAGTAAGGCTGTACTATTGCCGACCAAAATCAGCTTAGTCTAATTACATGCTGAACAGGATCTCTTTACTTACGGATACCGTGTCTTGGCATTTCGCTAATTGCATAAGTGGAGTTGTCTCGTTACTCCCGTCACATTTGCTCGTCGCCGATTTCGTCGGATCGTATAACGATTTGTGGCGGTAATTTTTGCATGCCGCACCCGCAAGTGCAATTTCGGCATTTCCTGTCAGCAGAGAATTGTGGAACAGTTCAAGGCGGAGGAACGTTGATTGATTTGGCGTTCCAACGACGACGTTCAGGCCGTACGATTCGTCCCGATAAGTCCTCAGTGGCTGCGTGAACGTAGGATCTGAGAAAGGTTTATTATGACGACTGACGTTGTGGGATATCGGATCTACCCCGTGGGTCCTCTTGCTTTACCCTAAGAAGGGCAAACTTTCCGGGGGACTTCGGGGTCTTCAGCATGTCTTCAGATATTCAGGACCTAACCCTTAAGGACACGTAAAAAGCAGTCAGTTGCGCTCTAACAAGTGACTCAGAAGGATCCAGGGGTGACCTTTTGCTTTCCGAGGGTGGGTTAACGAAAATCAAGGAGTCCCGTTTGATTTCGGCCAACGACAAGCTTTAAGATGACCCCATTCGAGATTAATTTGGTCTTGCATATGTAAGGCTTTACTCGAATATTTTAGGGTTTTTTTTGGGGGGCTGGTCGCCAGAATACCTTAATTGTGAGCAGTCGCGAGTAACAGCTCCTGCTCCTACATTGCAAGTGACTAAGGAGTTCGTACCTGAAGAGACGGTCCCTATTGTCAGCAGCAATACCCACAGATCTAAATGGGTCTTCATTATCGGACAATCGAATGACTCCAAACCGAAAAGTTAGGCGACATTGATCGATTTACCGCGTCGCGGTTTGCTGCTTGGTGACGGTGATGGTCGGTCGTGCTTATTTGATGATTCACTGACGCACTACTGCTCCTGATAAGGCAAAAGCGATTTCGGTTTTTTTGGCCTACGAATGTGACAAAAAGCTTTCCTGATTAACACGTAAAACGCCCGTCGAGCAAGAAAATGGACAAAAAACGGAGTGTACGTTGCATTTGCATAAAAACATTTCTTCGAGTGCTAGCAGGCTTCTCGCCATTAATACTTTTTCTTAGAAAGCAGATTTTCGTTCGTACTTTCAGTACGCTGGGCGCCGTCAGTTTGTTTGTCCATTACCATATGGGAAGACTTAGGGCATCACTTGTACTCACTAAATTGTGGCCATCTGCTCAAACTCAAACCTACTTGTAAATTAGGGCTTAGCCAATGTCCCGGTCGGATGTCTTGCTTTATAGTTCAGGCTACAAATGAATACGAGCATCATCACTGTGAAAACGGATGTGTTAGAGCTCCTGCGGGCTAGTTTAGTGGTGCGTTCAAGGGGCGAAGTTTCGGTGATGAAAGCGGTTGTCGCATCAACGTCGCACGTCGGAACTGCGGTAGGCGGGTCGTAGACGCAAGGCCCACCGTCAGAAGTCGTCTTCTCAGCGAATGCGATCGTATCTGGGCTGTCGGTCTCTGGAAATGCGAGGCCGTGATATCACGTATGAATGAGCGTCAAGACGAAGACAAATATAACAGCATCGTTCATGACCGTCCCTTCTTTGAATTCAGTTATTTCTAGGGCTGAGGCTAGGGTTTTTTTTGGCGAATCCGATTCTTTTCTGCGTCGATTCGACTGCACACACTGGCTTCACACACTTTGCGGCGCTTTGCTTAGAAGAGCTTGTCTCAGGCACACACTGGCTCCTTGTTATGTCTTGCGAGGGCTTTGTGTTTTATGAAACGGAGCGAGGCGCCAAGGGCGATGTTAATGGGCCAACGTACATGGGACGCAATTACGCCAGCCGACACTCCCATACGGGTAAAATCTTCAGCAACTTCAGCAAGGCAAATTTTAAAATGAAGGGTAAGGTTTTGTTTGGATACTTTCGAAGAGGGAACTGGCCCCGACGTTCCGATGTTCGGCCCCAGTAATAGCACTGTCGACGTATTAGTGTTATTCAGCCAAGCCCATGCGTAGGCTCAGAGGCGAAAGTTTCGCTTATGGACGAGTACGTCAACGCGGTTATCACCTGACGCAATGGCCATTTTAACCGGCGGGGAGGAGGGAGGGGGTCGCGTTGCAGTGGGTAGGAAATGCGCCTACTTGATCCCTTTACTTCTTTTGTAACGCTTTGCACAGGCAAATTTTTGGACTCCTGTGCGCACCCTCATTTAAGTTCTCCGTATGGGTAGATCCAAGTTTAGACAGAGCTTTCTCCGTAACTGGTAAAGCTCAGGTTCCAGACGACAGTTTTTGTTGGCCTAACAACGTGCAACACTTACTGCTGAAATCGAAAAGCGCACAATAACTTCTGAACAGAGATGTGCCAAAGATCCAGTACCGATCGTCGTACAAGCCAGTCATTTGTAGAAGGCACTTATTTCCATCGTTGTAGATTACTTGTGATACGTCCACAGTTAACGTCTGCGATTGACCGTCGTCGTTCTTGAAGGTCACTTGCAACGAGCCGGTGGTGTCGCAGGCTATCATCCATTTCCAGCCGTCAGCTTGCTCCTTTAGGCCCCAGCGTCGAATAAGTGCGGCAAAGACGGTCTAAAGTGATAATGGATAGAGAACGCATGCGAATTCCGAAGTGCTACGGACGGTATTGTTTCCGCCATAGGAGCTCTCACTTCCTGAGCTTTCATGCTCCGTTAACCATTCCCTAGAGTTACATGTTTCTACCTTATCTGTTCGTTCCGTCCTTGACCGAGTTCCCCTGAATCAGTTGCTCTGGCTCTTGCAGTTTACCTTCGGCGCGAAGATCCAGGCCTCAGTCAGAAAGAATTGCGCTCGCCATGGTCCTCCGGGCAGTGCCGTCGTATCAATTTGTGCTGCGCTGACATGGATTGAGGGTGGGTCATTAGGGGAACTCCTAAACCAAAAGTTTGGTGACCTGTTCATATTTATAAGGAGTGACTGACTCAAGGCGAAACAGGTACACAACACGCAGAGGAATTAGAACAACCTACGTAAGGGCATGCGCGGGGAATATGACGCTAATGGGGGGACGAGGGGAACGGCCCCGACGTCTAAGTTATTAAGTCCTGTTTGGCGTGCCGTTTATTTGATATCATGTGCCGAAATCTTCACCCTTGTTAAGAGCCCGGCACTTAATCTACTTTCAAATACGGTTCTCAAGTACTATAGAGGTTACCTAAGCTCAAACGCCGGGCCAGCTTTGCCGCAGTTCTTGGAGTCCATGCCGCCAGCCGCTATTGTGCCGGCATCGTCCGCAAAGCCCTTCGAACAAGTGCGCTTCATGTAAAGCCCGACAATGTCCAGGCCATGAACGGACGATAAGGGGCGGCGCATCAGGACAAACGCACCGTCCCAAGCATTGTCGATGAAGGAGGTACCGAATTCAGCGGCCGTGACTTCGTAGAATGGGAATTCTTTGTACGTGGCTCCGAGGACCTAAATGTGCTTGTACGAATGACGACGATACCTAGGGCTTTCTTGCTAAACTGGTGTAACTCTAGCAAAGGCGTCCTAGGAAGCCTTGATGGGAGGCGTATGGAGTAGAGCCTGAGCAAAGTTCTTATGTGCTTTATGACGCTGAGCTGCAGCCAAAGCCGAATTTTACACAAGTCATGCTTTACAAACTGGTCATCAAGGCGACACAGCACGGCGCCAAAAAGTGCCGCTTTTTTCCTACCGTTCCGTAACGTTTTGTGTCACGTCACAGCGTCTTTGGTCAACGCCACACGGCGCACTGCAAAAGTCGGCAACCGTACAGGTGGTGCGGCCGTACCATACGATACTGCCGTAGAATAAGTACGAAGTACGGTAGGCGTGCGTCGTACAGTACGGCTGATGGTACGGGTCGCGTCGGCTAGTACGGGTATGGCTTTAGTATTTTTCCATTTCCAGTACTAGTATGGCCCGTACCATAGTGTAAAGTACGGCTTACGGTACTGGTGCGGTCAGTACGGTACTGAGCACGGTACGGGGTGGTCCTCATGGTACAGAGTACGGGACGGATGCCAATGCCGATTTTTTGCCAGCAACACGATAGGGGTGAGCACAGAACGGCGTACGGTACGGGAGTAACCGTGTAATCTGCAAACGAAATTCCTTCCACTTACGGATAGCGTATCTTGACATTTCGCTAACTGCAGAAAGCCCACTTGCTTGGTACTCTTGCCACACTGGCTCGTTGTCGAGTTCGTCGGATCGTACAGCGATTTCATACAGCATCTTTCGCACGAAACGCCCGCCAGCATAACTTGGGATCTCGCGTTCGACATAGCCAGCAACGAACTTTCGAAGAGCTCGAGGCGGAGTAATGTTGATTGGTTTGGCGTGCCAACGTCGACGTTGAGGCCGTATGATTCGTCTCGGTACGTCTTCAGCGGCTGCGTGAAGATGGCATCTGGAAAAATGGTCAATACTGAATTCGTAAGCCGGTTTTCATTACGACGATAACTCTAAAAACGAGTCATTAAAATCTGCCCGGGACTTCTTAACTTGTTTGCTAAACCAGCCCCTGTTTGATTACAAACATAAAAAGGGACTCCTACCTGATGAGACGATTTCCACCATCAACAGCGAAACCCAGACTAGAAGAATTACACTCATTGTGAGGCAACCGACCGACTTCTGCGGTGAGAGTCAACCGGTTTAGTTCACCTACGTCCTTTTGCGGTTCACTATGCAACTTTGTGATTCACTGCTAGGGACTTCTGATAAGACAAACATCATTCATTTTTAGCCTACGAACGCGGCATCAGCAATTTATCTGATAAACACACAAACAGAAAACGCCCGTTAACCCAAAAACGACGAGGCTACGTAGTCTTCGATGTACTTGCGTCAGATAGAGACTGGGATTTCTATGGGTAAACGGAGTGATTTTTCCCGCTTTCTTCTTCCTCTCGGCGAAGATTTGGCTCGATTTTGTCTGTGTCGTAGTCTTACGTGGCGTCGTTGGAGTCATAAGTCGATATCGGGCAATGGCTGCTCGCCGATCTCGCAGGTAAGTACACATGGATCATCCGACCGCAACAACGGAGCCTACGAATTTCATCTCAGATGGAATCTACGAAACATCATTCACTTTTTAGCTAAATTTTAGCTTTTCAGACTAAACGCTGAACTCATGCTAAGGTAGTCGAGCCAAGCCTACCTCTGGCGGACAACGTGGCAGGTACGCGCGCACTCACCCTTTACTACGTTTTAACTAAAAAGAATTCTTGAAGCCCGGACCTTTAACAGACATTCTCGTACGATTCTCGTAAGCGGGTAAATTTTAGGCCTTTTTGGGTCGTCTCAAGAACAGTCGAAGTATGACCCTTTTGTAAACTTGAACTTGAAGTAGAACTAGGTTATAAACGGAACCCGTTTTTCTTGGCGTTGTACTAGTTTTCTCAAAGATAAGTTTTTTGTCTTTTAAGAAAGTTTTCCTTATCGCCTGCTACTTCGCCAAGAAAAGAAAAATCATTTATCGAAAAATGCGATTCTGAGATGATAATGGCGTAAAAACGGTTGTCTAACCTACAGCTATGCTACGTTTTATTGCCTTGCGCTGGCTCACGACCGTGGGCATCCAGAGTGCAGCGCACTGGATGCAGCTGATATGACTGCATTCCCGTATACCATATTATATGACCATATTCGGAACGGTGCAAAACTATAACAGGCTAAAAATGTGAATGTGCAATTGCGCCACCCTGTAGAGAAACAGTTGCTGCAACCTGTTAAGCTCTCAGGCAGTGAGCGTCTCAAACGTCTGACTCTATCAGATGCCCGACAGAAGCGTCTGTGTCATAGGTGTTTTTTGTTGGAACAAAATTTGTTGGCAGCTAAATACCTAGCTCAAATTTTGCTATCGAAGCGTCCACATAGAATTAATTAGTATTTATCGCTGACATTCAAATAGTGTTTAGTTGTTGCTCGTGGACTGTGTGCCGTTTCCCGGTGTAACGACAGTCTCCTTTAGTCGACAGGCATAGCACAGCTCGTTGAGCACTCGCAGACGATACGGCCTCACGAGGTAGCAGGTCATGATGGGATTGGCCAGTGTAATTAACGACACCATTGTTGTCATAAGCGCTGAATACTCTCCAAGACGATGTCCGAAGACCGCGGACATGACGAAGACAATAGTCGGAATCACTGTGGAGACGAGCGGACAGGGATGCGGGTCTCGGTCTCGGTCTCGGTCTCGAAAACCGAGACTCTCGGGGGGTCTGGTCTCGGTCTCGGTCTCGGTCATGAGAAATTCCGACCGCATTTAGCTTTTTTCGCTTAAAAATATTTCATTGTTCCTGTCAAAAATTCGAAAAAATTGGATGCAGGCGCTGACTAATTCCAACTCAAACCAATTAAAACATGTTCAACTAGTGACTCAAATTACTTTTGCGCAATTTTTCCTTGTATTTTACTAAAACGGTCAGCTGGGCTGCGCTTCCCGAAGCCGGCGCCGCTACCGGGGATTACTTGTACCAAGTAGATGAATTATGTGTCATGGCGCTACTGCATGCATCCAGTGGACCAAACTGCGTGCGTCGGAATACTATTTAAAGTTAAAGCCGACCACAAAAGCCGAAACTACATGTTTGTACATGACTTTGGTCAGACTAAACGCATACTTTCGGGCAATCAAATGACAACAAACTCGAAGGGCTAGCCGGTTTGCGAATTTGGAAGGGGTAGCCGTTTGTGAATTTGGACCTACATACACCGGCCCTTTAGAGACCTCTCTGATTTTTTCTCTGACCCCATATACACCGCTTTGAAAAAATGATCTTTATTTGCAGATCTCACCGCCGACCTCGGAAGATCCGCCTTGCAATGATTTCATTTTCAGAATCGAACTGCTTGAAACGCATATCCTGGGACTGATCTGGCCATAGTGCTCGCTATCGCATGGAAGCAGGTAGTAAAAATTGATCCATCGTAACTTTTTTTCTGGCCCACGGATCCGGCTAAAACTTTCCTGTTTTTCATAACTTTTGAAGCCCTGTCGAATGATACCAAACTTAATAACGTAGCGGAAGCTTTGTCGTTACGGACATAGCGACATCGCTTTACGTAATAAGGATAAGGATTTTTGCGTCTAGTGGTGAGCTTACGGAGCTCCTTAACGACCGTGGTAAGTACAAACCAGGGATGGGCGGGTCCCGGTCCCGGTCCCGGTCCCGGTCCCGGTGTCCCGGTGGTTTTGGTCCCGGTCCCGGTCCCGGTCCCGGTCGTCGAAAAAATCCCCGCCCAAAGCAGCTTTTTGACCATTTGCCCTAGGCATTGCCCGGTCCAAGTTTTATGTCGAAATCGTAAAACTTAGGCCATAATTTCGGTGGTATCGCCTGCGGCGGGCTAAATTCCGCGAGAATATGGTCATATGTCTACCACATATGACCAACACTTCTGCAAATATGCTTTGAAAAATGGAAAAAAGTGTAACTGTTTTCCTAAAAAACTTTTACTAAAATCTGAGTATCAACATCGTCCAAAATCTTCCAAAAAAATTCACAGAATAACAGCCCGCCGCAGCCGGTAGCAACGAAGTTTTGGCAAAAAATGGACACCAGCGGTCAAACTTGGCTCAAAAGTGAGTTCAAAACAGCCCGCCGCAGGCGATACCAACGGAATTTAGACGAAAATTTGAGGACAATAGTCAAAATTTCGTCTGGGCGGCGCCTGAGCGGCGGGCCATTTTACCTAGTGTTGCTTACGTAAGCATGGGTCCGACCCCCTCGCCCCACCTGCCCGCTGTAAGCAATATTTAGCATGGGGCTGACCCCTCCCCCCAGCTGCTCCGGGTTTAAGGCGAAAAGTAGCTGAAGTCCCGGTCCCGGTCCCGGTCCCGGTCCCGGAGTCCCGGTGGTTTTGGTCCCGGTCCCGGTCCCGGTCCCGGTCGTCGAAAAAATTCCGCCCATCCCTGGTACAAACTCTCGGTCTCGGTCTCGGTCTCGACCGAGACCGAGACTCTCGGGGGGTCAAGTCTCGGTCTCGGTCTCGGTCTCGGTGTTCGAAATCAAAGTCCGCAACCCTGGAGCGGACACACGACCATGGCAATGAGTGCGTAGTGGAGCTCCCGCTGACGTTGTTGTGCACTCGGCGTCATAATGGGTTTGTAGAGCTGGACGTGGCGCACAATCTTGTACTCACTCCAGCCAATACAGAGAAAGCCGAGCGTGGCTGTTGCGGTGTTTATGATTCCGTGTAATGTAAGATAAGGGTCGCCCTAAAATATACGATACAATATAAAAAACGACGATTGTTTGTTGTTCGAAAGCAAATATTCTCAGTTTACCCATTATGTCCTTCGTACCGCACTGGCTGCATACCGCACCAGTACGCTACAGAGTACGACGCGTCCCATAATACGGAACATTACGAAAATCAAAGCGACACTGTACTCTATTGACACAACCGTACCCTAACCTCTACCATACCTGTGCTCTACGTGCCGTATTGCGGTACGGCTTCTGTCTTTACGAATTTTGTCGGTTATGTCGCCTAGTAGCTCGCTTACCGCCGCCGCGCAAACTATTCGCTGTGCGTTCTCCTCCGTATCTTCCGTTTCCCAACTAGCCGCTATGACCACATTGAGCTGTTCGCGCTTCGAATATACTTCACTCATAAAGGCACGGCAAAGCGAGGTGATGTCGATGCAAGCAAGAATGGACGGAATGGAGGCGAACTTGATCAACGTAGACAACGATGCTGGACCGCTAAAATTCCAAGACTATATTAGAAACCAGAAGAGTTTACTTGCCGACAGAGGTTGTGGTATCGGTAGAGGAAGGGCACAGAGAGGAAGGCAAATGTCGTAATGCAGAGCCCGCAGAAGGTCGCCTGGCACACAAAAATGATCGACGGAGCTGAATGTGCGATAAACCCGTTGTTTATGAAGCAAATCATGCGCATATCGCAGAATATGGCCTAGAACAACTTTGTAATCGTCGTTAATTAAATTACACAGCTATTACCAAGACAAACGCGGGCCTCCACAAGGCCAGGTCAAGGCAAACGGATAAAGTTATCCGATTCGTCGTGCTCCCAATTCCGGATTACAACCCGTAGTGGGGTCTTCAAATATGCTCAAAACGTTTTGGTGCTGCATATCAGAACTATGAACATTGGCAACCAACCAATTCCCTCCAAGCTTCAACCAAGGCTAGTTAGAATTAGTCCGGGCCATCCGTACATGATTTCAGGCGAGAAGTCTTTTGTAATGCTTTCCAAAAACGGTCGCTTTTGATACCTATAGAGCCGGACCACCCCCGGGCAACGACTTGCAAAGAATATGTGGAAAGTACGTTTGAAGACAAGAAGCGCTATGCCCGCAAGCCATACCCAGTCATTCCAAAGGACCGCGACGACTTACCGGCTGTGTCACGAGGACGACCGCCGCAAGAAGCATGTCATTTATGCACGTGAAAGTGAAGATGCATTTGTAGGGCGTCAGCGATGGCGTGCTTGTCGTATGGACGACCGCAAGAAGAACGATGGTCAGCAACAGCGCTAGCGCGTGAGTGATGGCGTCCACGCCATGATGGACGGAGACGAGCGATAGCATGGCTACGCCAGCAAGTGTTTCGACCACGAGGTAGTGTAGTGCTACTCATAGACCTAACAATNAGACGAGCGATAGCATGGCTACGCCAGCAAGTGTTTCGACCACGAGGTAGTGTAGTGCTACTCATAGACCTAACAATCGTTCACTAAATGTCAGCGGTTGCAACCAATGCACGTGTGCAGTAATCACATATGTCCCTTAACTTCGTTTGGAACCGCGTCTCAAAGGACAGCCGTTTCTTGGAACACTGTCAGAGACCTAATTATCATGTACTTTTACCTAGCATATCGGTACGCTACAGCGCTGTTCTAAGTACGCAATAGATGGCAGAATAGTTGGACCCAGGCTGTTACCCTTTTGTGCAACTAAACAGAACGCATCTTGTCGTTATGCGGGGGAGGAGGGCATTTAGAACGGGAAGGGGGAATTCATTATGGTTGTTTAGTACAACAAGTCAACGTTCCAAATGATCACTGAGACGAGCGACGAGCATAGCTACTCCCGGAAGTGTTCGACTAGTAAGTTACGCTGTTTATATTTAAACCCTTGCAGGACGCAAGTATTGCCGTACGTGCAACCCTATGTGCCTTTTAGTCACGCACTTGCGCGGTAAGCACGCATGTCCTTTAAGTCCTTTAACAAAATACCCGTTAATAACTCTCATGGGAACTTCCATTTCTTACAACTCGCTGCCACGGCCATAATTGGCATCAAATTAAACCTAACGCGGCATGATTTAGCGTGACAGTATCCACGCCACGATGAAGGGAGACGAGCGAGAACATATCCGACTATGGCACGGAAGGCCAGACCTACGTCGCAGGGGCCGGCCTCAGCCGCAAATTTGTGTGAGATCTACGTGGGAACGGAGCACCTGCCCGAAGCTTCCCCGGCCTTGAGCTTGCGTAATGCTGCGTAGAGCTTCAACGATCCTTCATTGGGTTTCGGCGGCTGCGTTAATACATTTGTGCAACAGTCGCACATGCCCTTTAATAGCATTGGCCACGGCGTCTCTTAAGGAACTTGCGTTTCTTGCAAGTGGCAACCCGAGCCACAATTACCATGTACTCGACGGGTTACGGTATAGCTACCGCCCGGAAGTTTTCGACCGAATTAGAAGTATGTACTGTTATCGAGAGCGGTAGTAACCGTCATGTATATGTCGGTGTGCGTTAATATACTTAGGCAAAATGTCCTTTAACCGCACCGGGCATCGGGCACCGCTTCTCAAGAGGCATCGCCCCTAATCGTCGTGTACGAGACGAGAACAGCATACCGTAATTCTTCTAATAGAGGCGCACTTCTATTAGAGGTGCATCTTCTAATAGAGGCGCACTTTCCAACAGTGTGGAAAAATAGAGGCGCATCTTCTAATAAAGGCGCACCAAGACCTGGCGTTATGTATTGTACCCAAGCGACTCATGGAAGCACAGAAATAATGATCTGATGAAATGGCCGACGATTAGCTGTGAAAAAACACGTTTTATATAAAAATGTATTTACTTGTGAAAATTCACCGCCGGAGGTGTACCTGGACCGGGTCCTTGAAGCCTTGTACGACGGCGTAACAACGGAGAACGTCATCGACTCCTTCATGACTTGCGGAATAACGACAGCTCTGGACGCCAGCGAAGATCACCTCATTCATTGCTAAAAGAACGGCAATGGGATGCCTAGGGTTGCTACAAGCTGGCACAGAAACGCGAGAAAGCAGAAGCAGACGACCTCCCCCAAGTCTTGGCTGGCTTCGAACTGGACCTAGATAAGGACGACGTCGGCAACGTTAGCGATGCCGACATCGTCGAGGAGCAGCCAACAGATGGGAACAATAACGGAGAAAGCGATTTTTCGGATGATAGCGACTTCTGAGTCGTCAGTTCTTACATTGTTGATCCTTAATTAGGTAATAAATTTGTTGGTCACTAGTGTGCAAAAATAGAGGCGCATCTTCTAACAGAGGCGCATGTTTTGCCCATGTGCAAAAATAGAGGCGCTGCGCCTCTATTAGAAGAATTACGGTAGTTACTACCCGGAAGTGTTTCGACGACTGACTCTGTAAAGTACGTGCGTAGACCTTGCGGCACGCACGCGTTAACGTCCATTCGAGAAAAGGATCTACGCGGTTGTCAGTTATGCACTTGCGCTCTAATCACGCTTTTCTATGAATCGAATAACCTTTGGCAACGGCCACAAGGGACTTCCATTTCTTAGAACTCGCATGCCAAAAACCAATTGGCATAAACTTACACATAACAGCCATCGTGGGTTATCTTCCAGTACCCGCACTATTCTGATGAGAGACGTGAGCCGGAGTATAGCTACTGTCAAGAAGTGGTCCACTACCGTGTTGCTGGAAACGGAAATGGACATGCGTAAATGGAATGGGCACTTTGTATCGTCGGGCCCCCGTCCAACGTACTACTGCAGTACTAAGCGAAGCGTGTAGACATACTTGGAAGGACTGCTGACAGCGAGAGGGAGGAGGGATAAGACCGTTGGCTATACAAGGGACCTATCGGGACCCCGTAAGACGTGGGGCCGACGATACATGTACCTGGAAATTGCCCAAAATTCTTTAGTGGGACAAATAAATGGCTGAAAAATAGGAATTGCAGCAACCAGGGCTTTGCGCTCGTCCGAGTTTTCGTTTGTTTTCTCCTCTTCGTCGGACGTAAATTAAAACGAAAACGAGAAGTTTCATTTTGGGGAACCAAAAATGAAAACGAGGATTTTATTTTGCCCGGTCGAAAACGAAAACGAGCGATTTCACTTCAGCGAACGAAAATAAACGAAAACGGAGACATAAACAGGCTAAAATGCGTATTTTGAGTGATTTTGACAGTTTTCGTCTTCGTTTTCGTCGCACGAAAACGAATATTTTCCAAAATGCAAAGCCTGGCAGCAACAATGGTCGAATACAGAGTTTTGATGTTTGATGCGTGCCTAAGACCTTCCGGGAAGCGAGTATTAACATAAGTTCAATTCCCCTCAGCAGTGGATTTACGCCCTCATCGCGTGTGTTTTTCAGTCGAATAACCACTACAACCGTCGCATGGGACTGTCGTTTCTTGCAACTGACAGTCCGAGCCCAAAATGGCATGTACTTATGCCAAGCACATGGTAGCGTGACTTTGGTGTTTAATGTCTGAGCCCAATAAATTTTGCCAGAATTTTTTACCAAACTAATTGTCTTTTCTAAACCATCGAACACGTTATAAATTATAGCATTGTAATGAACCGATCCGTTAGCGCTCCAGGCGACTACGCTCAGTTCGATCGATCTGAGCGGTATGCATAACGGTCGATGTCGGCGCAACCCGTCATACCTGCTCATGCCCAAGTGGCGCCGCAGACCTGCGGAACCGACCCGGAACAAGAGCCACAACGGCGTCACGATATGGGCGAATCATAGTGATAGTGATGATCGAATTAGCGGTTGAATGTGCGGTTGACACGAGAAAGGTAAAGAACATAAACGCTAAAAATGACGCGTTTGCGACGGGATTTTCTTTGCCGAATATTCGCGGGAGTGACAACACCGCTGCGATAAGTGTCTGAAAGCGGAATCTTTTTTCCGCTTTCAGAACATATGACGAGCCCAGCCCTGCCTGCCTGCCCCGTAGCTAGGGGCATTGGTATCTGAAGGGCTTTCTTTCACGTTTGACCACTTTCCTCGAACATGCTCATTGGGGACGACAGCGACTATAGCGAACATGGCGTAGCATCCGACCAGCATGCCAGTTGGAACCGCTGTCTGAACACGGTTACGCAAAGGCGAACGAGCCACGATCTCTTCTACCTGCAAGATGAGGGCTCTCGTCAGCGACCGATGCATCTCGAGGTTCTTCGACGCTATTTGTCCTTCGAGTTTAGCTAATGTGCGCAGCAAAAGCGTCATGAGGGTAATGCCTGATACAGTGGCGAACGATAATAGGCAAAATGCAGCTACGATATAAGGCAAGAAGGCTCGCTTGTCCGTCGTTATAATCGAACAAGAGTTGGTTGCGTAGAAGTCGGCGATTTCCGCATAGTTCTAAGAACATAAGTGGGCACAGAGCACGCGGTTGTCAGATATTACGTAGCTCAAGATCGGCATCCGTAACGTACCCTACCGAGTCCGTACCTGGATGGTACGGTACGGTGTACGATACTTGGCGGATGGGTCAGTACTATATGGATGGCTTCTGTTTTCTTTGGCATTTAGTACGTAGTACGGCCTATAACGTACTCACTAACGTAATGTTCAGGGTACGGAGTACGGTACGACATCGACTTTTAGCTGTTGCAGAAAGGAACGTCATTTTCGTCCCATCTTCACAACTCCGTCGCGTTTACCTCTTGTATAAATTCCAG